>JAOTQR010080623.1:0-40697 GCA_025774065.1 Solanum ossicruentum | reverse complement strand
ACAACACTAGTTGATCCTATTGATGACAAAATTGATTTTCTTGCAAAATCAATTTGTGTCCATCTAGTGTTGACACTAATCTTATTTTTGGATTGTCATAATGAGTTTTTTTTGGTATAAGTGACAACACTAGTTGATCCTATTGATGACAAAATTGATTTTCTTGTAAAATTGATTTGTGTCTATCTAGTGTTGACACTTATCTTCTTTTTTGTGTCTGTGATATTGTGATTGTTGTTGGAATAAATTCGCACTTTAGCTCTGATTTGGTTTAAATGTTGAAATTAATTTGCACTATTTCTTTGATTTGTTTAAGTTGTTAGAATAAAGTGGAACTTTAGAATTTTTAAATTAAGTTCTTACAAATTAATTCAAATTTGTATATATCCTTAATTTTTAAATACTTGAATTCTAATTATACTTGTAACTTTAACTCTAGAATTATAAAGTAAAATTTAGCACTTGAACTTTAATTATGATACTTAAGAACGACATATATACTTGAACTAATTAATTAAGGTTGTGAATATTTTGTAGATGGATCACCGGTTATGGATGTATGGCATGTATTATGAAAATAGTGGTGGGTTGAAATCTACATTTTTTAATGGTGTTAGAAGTTTCATTGATTATGCAATGACACTTGATCTTTGTAAGAGAAATCAAATGCTTAGGTGTCCTTGCAGTTCATGTAAGTGCCTGAAATTTTTTCGTCCAGATGAAGTTAAGGTGCATTTGTATCGTAATGGGTTTAAGCCTTGATATTTTGTATGGGGGATCATGGAGAAGTAGATGGAGTGGATGGTTTGTTTTACAATTCGATGCCCATGGATGAACATAATATGATTGTAACACAAGGTCAAATTAGATTTGAACATGATAATTTTCAACATGATACGTGTGGGAATGATAGAGTTCATCAAATAATTAATGATGTTTTCGGAGTTCAAAAGGGGGTGGAGGCTGAATAGTTTTTAAATGAAGCTCCTAATGAAGAAGCAAGATGCTTCTATGAAGAACCAGAAGTGGCTAGTCGACCATTATGTGAGGGGAGTCGGCATTCTCCTTTGTCTATTGCCGTTAAATTAATGAACATTAAATAGGATTGGAATGTTGCTAATGGGGCTATGGACTCAATGGTCAATCTTCTAGCTGAGTTGGCTAATTCTGATTATAACATACCCAGGACGTTCTCTCAGATAAAGAAACTAGTTTCCAAGTTAGGATTTTCACATGATAAAATTGATTGTTCTGTTAATGGATGCATGTTGTACTCCAGCAATGATAGTGACTTGGAAAATTGTAAGTTTTGTGGTCATTCTGATTATAAGAGGACTCCGACCGAAAAAATGGTTCCAATTAAAGCGATGCATTATTGTTTACTTATTATTCCTAGACTAAAGAGGTTATATGCATCGATAAGGTCTGCCTCACATATGACATAGCACCATCAATATAGAAGGCCGCCGGGTGTGTTGTCTCATCCATGTGACGGAGAAGCATGAAAGCATTTTGAAAATATCTATATCCTGACTTAGCTAGAGAGCCTAGAAATGTCATATTGGGTCTATGTGCAGATGTTTTCACACCATTCTCAAATTCCTCCATGCCTTATTCTTGTTGGCCCGTATTTCTAACTTCATATAATCTTCCTCCTGAAATGCTCATCCATTCATATTTTTAAGCTGTGTTATTCTAGGTCCTCGTAACACAAAAAGAAGTATTGATATCTTTCTACAATCATTGATAGATGAACTTAAACAGTTATGGTTTGAAGGTGTACTGTCTTATGACATATCATCTAAACAAAATTTTGTTATATGTGCTTGTTTAATGTGGACTGCTCATGATTTTCCTACATATGGTATGTTATCTGGTTGGATGATCACTGGAAAGCTTGCTTGTCTTCATTGCATGGAATGCAGTAAGGCTTTCACCCTAAAGCATGGCAGAAAAAATTTATGGTTTAATTATCATTGTCAATTCTTGCCAATGGACCACGACTTTAGAAAGATGAAGAATGCATTCAGAAAAAATACGGTTGAAATGGATCCTCCACCCCCATTACTGACAGGGCATCAAATTTGGGAGAGAGTTTCTCAACTGCCTAAAGTTACAGATGCTCCACCTGCTAGACTTCCTGGATACAGTGTAGAACATAATTAGATACAAACAAAGCATATTCTGGGAGTTGCCATATTGGAAGGATAATCTCCTAAGATATAATCTTTATGTGATGTATATTGAGAAAAATTATTTTGACAACCTATTCAACATAGCGGTGGATATTAAAGGCAAGACAAAAGACAACCCAAGAGCTAGAATAGATTTAAAGGAATATTGTAGGAGGAAAGAATTGTGGCTGCAGGAACTGCCAAATGGCAAAATTGTTAAGTCTAAAGCCAGCTTTTCATTCACCTTGGATAAGAAATGTTAAATATGTGAGTGGGTAAAAAATTTGAGGATTTCTGAGGGATATGCTTCAAATTTGGGCAAGCGGGCAGACTTGAATGAAGGGAAGTTGATAGGTATGAAAAGTCATGATTGTCATGTATTCATGAAAACTTTGCTTTCTATTGCTTTTAGCTACCTTCCTGAGAGGATATGGAAGTCAGTCACAGAGATAAGTCTTTTCTTTTATAGATTTATATTCTGGAACATTGCTTGAAAGTAGTCTAGATAGGATGGAGGAAAACATTCTTGTTATTACTACAAAGAGGGGGAAGATTTTTCCGCTTGGCTTCTTTGATGTGATGGAGCATCTTCCGATTCATCTTGTACAAGAAGACCGCCTTGGAGGTCCTGTTCAAACAAGGTGGATGTATCCATTTGAAAGATAATACTTTTTATGATTAATTAATAAAATGAATATATAAAAAATAAACTTCATGATTAACACATTTGAATTGTATGTACAGAAAAATTGGAAGTTGCAAAAAGACAATTAAACAAAGGGGACAGATCGAAGGATCAATTGTTCAAACTCATATCGGAAGAGAAACCATTCACTTTTATTCTTATTACTTTAGGGTTGAAGTGCCATGCATGAAAAATAGGCCAAATCGGAATGATGAAGGTGAGAGTGATCCGATGTTTTCCTGATTTTAATTTTTAATCAAAGTGGCCGAGGATCTAAAAATCGTGGAAAAAGAGGCTTCACGACCAATGAAAGACAATCGGCTATGAATCATATTCTACTTAATTGTCTAGAAATTCAGCCATATCTTGAGTAAGTATTGAGTAAATTGTATTGTCAAATTACGTAATAATTAATACTTACTAACAAAAATGTATATATCAATATCATATTGTTCGTAAACACCTGGGGCAATGAAGCCGGATACACGAGGTTTGCCAAATGGTTAAAGGACTATGTAAGTTTGAAACCCTAATCATATTGAATTAGTATGAATGATATATTTAATACTAAATTGTATTATTTGCGACACAATTTGTAGGTTTATCATGAATACTCAACTGATCAGCATTCATCAGTATTGAGAGAAATCGCTCTCGGGACTGAATCTCAAATTTAGACAATGAATAAATATTGTGTTAATGGTTTTAAGTTTCAAACTGAGAATGTTTTTGCATATAAGAAGATTAACAATAACGGTGTGTTCGTTCAAGGTGATGTCGACAGTAATGACAAACTATTAAATATATTCTGGTGTCATTCAAGAGATTATAAAACTTTGATATTCAAGTTGGCCTAAAAAGAAGATAGTATTGTTTCAGTATAAGTGGTTTGACCCATCACATAGAGGCACAAGGATGGACTAGCAACATAATATAATTGAAGTTAAGCACACCAGACAATATGGATAATATGATCCTTTTATCAATGCCCAAAATGCTAAGCAGGTCTTCTACACTCCATATCCATTGCCTAGAGATAAGGGTGATTGCTGGGTTGTCATTAAGACAAAATCAGTAGGAAGAATTGAAATTGAGAATGTTGAAGATGTGCCATACCAAAATGATCTTGCACTTGTTCAACAACAAGTTGATGTTGATTTGAAGACCACACTAGAACATCCTCAACACATTGGAAGAGGTGTCTAATGATGAATTAATAGCATCAAAGTTTCAAGAAGAAGTAGATGAAGATAATGAATTATCGGAGAACGAAGATGATGAATTATTTGCACGAGTAGGAATGGGAGGATGATGAATATGAAGAAAATGAGGAATCAGAATAGGACGATGAAGTAAATGATGAAACAAGCGAGGAGGAATAGACTAGTAGATTATGACTACCACATAACTTGATTTATCTTGCTTATACAAAATTATTTCATTTGATTTTTTCTTATTTATTGTATTTGTTTTATTTTACATTCAGACATCATTGGGTGAAGGTGATAGATCTCGGGATCATCTAGGGATTACTTCTTCTGTTGGGATGAAAAAGAAGAAGCATAGGAGATAGTCGATTGATTCTGAGGATATGCCAGGCTTTATTTCTTCGGCACCTAATATTTAAGGTGCCCCAGGCTCTAGTCATGTTGTGTCTTCTAGGACTACGGATCCTCTAGCTTTCCAGAGTCAACTACATCGACCACGGGACACATCTTCTTTTGCACATCCGAGATTCCCTTTGTATGATCAGACCGCTCCTCGACCTACAGTGCCACTAGTACTTCATCGATCCACACCTTCGACTACTCCATCTCCTACTGATGCATCTCCTACTTCTCAGTCTCCCCACTTAACTAATTTGAGACTTAGAGATTCCTCCAGTAGTGATAATGCCCCTACACTACCGACTCAGCATCCTACACTACCGACTCAGCATCACACATATGTTCCATCACGATCCACACCTTGTTCTACTACTATATTTGAGCCTGCACAGGTTGCGCCTGATATAGCTCCTGGACAGAGGGACAGATATGGGAGAGTCATGATTGAGCCTGATGGAACATCGTAAGTTTCAATGTTAATTAATTTATTTTTGCTACCTTAACAAATTATAGATGAACTAATATTATGGTTATTATGCGTCTTGCAGGTGGTATCCTTCGTACCGGCTGCGGATGCTCTTAAGGAGCGTGTTAAGAGGCTATACTTGAATTTGGGGGCAGATTCCAAATAATATTCACCAGATGTTGTTTAACGAATTCAAGGTATATATAATATTACATAATATTTTAAGTATTACTTACTTAACTAGGATTTCTTAACACTTTTGCTTTTTTGCTAGACTTTATGTACTTGGCATCCCAAGCACAACACCTTAATTGCCAGGAATCAAAAGCGAGCACCCGACTATCTAACTAGCTGAAGAAAGCAACGGATGATGGAGAAAAAAGTTCTTGGATACCTCCGCATGTATATCAATATTTGCTCCAGTATTGGGATATCGATAAATTTAAGGCTATGTCCAAGCAAGTTAAAAAGGCTAGAGGAAGTTTAAAGGGTAGCTCATTGCATCTCGGAGGTGCAAAAAGTGTCAGTACTATTACAAAGGAGCTGGTAAGATTTTTAAAGTTTTAGGTTTAAACTAATATATTATTCTTAATTAAAGTATTTAATTTATACAAAATATATTTTTATTAATTATATTTTAAATTATAGGAAAAGGAATTGGGGTGGCCTCCTTTACGTGATGAAGTTTATAGGAGGCATTATATGAAGAAAAAGAAGAATGACTCGAATCCGGATCAGTGGCTGGAGGAAAGGGACGAATAAGCCTATGTAAGTTATTTAACATAATTTTAAATATAATTTATTTTGATTCTAACTTTTTATTTTAATATACACAGTGAATCTAATTATTATTTTTAATACGTAGTGTACTATGAGTGACATATACAAGAGCTTGGAGATTCGATCGGGCTAACCCCAGAGCTGTTCAATCAAATTTGGATGGAAAAGGTTGCCTATGGGAGCAATAAAGGTCGTATTTATGGAATGAATTTCTAAAATAATATACGAGGACTCCAATTCGATTTACAAGGTATTGGATTGTCACGTCAAGCTAAGGCCATTGACGGGACTCAGATGGCTATCATGAGTCAAATAATTAAAGAACTTACACGTGCGTTGGCAGAATCTGAAGCATGAAAAGCCCAGGAATATGACGAACTCAAGCAGAAAATGCTCAGTCTAGCTAGACGACGGTCCTCACCCCATGATGATTCTGACGAGAGTATGAATTTTTTTGTTGAAAATTGCCCTTAGTTACTTCTATTTTAGTTTTGGATAATTTAGAAATTTTGTTGAACTTTAGCACTATTTAAAACTTTGTAAATTATGAATTTCAATATTCTTTATGTTTAATTGTGTTTATTAAGACGTATTTTGAAAGATTTAATTGTTGTTGATTGTGTTGTACTGGTAGATTGAACCAGTTTGGGAAGATTTTATTTTTTGTATTTTAATGCAGGTGGCAGTAGAAATTGCAGGTTTCTGCTGTCCAAAAAATTGCAAAAAAGCAATGGCAGGGTCGGTAAGTCTGTCGCTTTTCTGGGAATTTTTTAAAAGAATTTCCAGAAAAGTGACGGACGGCGTCTCTTAGTCCGTCGCTTTTTTGGAAAACTTTTTTTAAAAGCCCAGAAAAGCGACAGATGTCCGTCACTTTTTTTCATTTTTATTTATCTTTAAAATATTAATTTTTTAAAGTTTACGACACACTCCGTCGCAAAATAAATAAATAAGCAACAATTGTTCGTCGTTTTTTTAAATTTTTTATTTTACTATGCAACAGACTGCGTCACTTTTTTGCGACGATGTTTGTCGCTTTCCGTCACTTTTAAAAAAAGTGACAAGAAAAAAAGTGACAGACCCCGTTTGCATCGCTTTTTTGCCTTCATCACATTTTCGCGTCGCTTTTTGACTTTTTTTATTAGTGCACCTGCATGCTGAAAGAGAAACCAAAACAAACAAAAATATGTAAAATAAAGAAATATGGATTAATTCTCTAATTACTCTAACCAAACTAATCTAAAAGCCATATTCCCCAGCAACAACGCCAAAATTTGATCACGCCAAATTACACCTTTAAATTATGATATAAGTGGTCATTATTCAAATATAGAACCTAAAAATGGTGAGGGTCGATCCTAGACTTCGAATAATTAAAGCAACTTCTAGAAATTTATCGACTTATATCCATAAAGGGGTTTTATGATGTAATAACAATTACTAAAACCTATTCTAATAACAATCAAGATGCAAGTATTATGAATTCAGTGAGAGATTATATCTAGGGTATTGTGTTCCCCATGAATTCTCAGCATAGTATAACCTCATAATTGTAACCTTTTCTACTACGTAGCATCTAGATCTGATAAGTTATGTTCACCTAACTCCTTGGTCCAGAAAATAGATGAATTTCACCTTGCAATTTGGTTCACCGATCGGTGTAGCATTACTAACCTTTACCCTAGTCCAACTTTAGCTATTCCTTGGTCCATTAAAGCTAATTAGGTAAGTATAATCACGTCAAATCTTATTATTTATCCTATTACCTTCTTGGCTTGGAAAGAAGAATAAGGTGAGTTCTAACATTTGTAATCATTAAAAAGCAATCCAAACAAAAAGATAAATTATACATGTATACACACTTTCCAAGGATTGCGAATTATTTAATGTTTACTTTGTTAGTCCATCATGGTTCTCACAACCCTAGTGGTGGATTCAACTATTCATGTTCATTATAGATGATATGGTGTTTACATAATTAAATACTTATAATGAAGAATTGAAGAGCAAAAAATAAAAAATCACCACGTTAATCGCAACATAAAAATCCAAACATAAGAATAAAGTATTTTTGTCTCCTTAAAGCACTACGCACAAATGCAAAGTTGATAATAATGTGTTCTATACATCATAAAATAACTAAAACCTCTATTTATAAACATAGAAAACTAAATCCTAAACAAATACGAAGTATTAGATTTGGGACCGACCACGAGCTAAAGTACAATTCGTGGATGGATCCACGACTTGTGGTCTGGATATCGTAGATTACAACACTATAAGTTTGGGCTAATTAATGAAACCTCATCCATGACTCGTAGTTTGGACTATGAATGATGGTCTTTTTCATCCGGTGGGATTTCGATTTCTCTTCTTCTCGAACCACAACCAAGATCATGGGTCTTGGAATAATCTATTAACTCATAGTTAGAAACTCCCATTATCTCTGGATCCAATCTCTGAACACCCATCTATAGCGTGTGGGTCAAACAATGGCTCGTATGTGGTCTCATACATGGTCAAAAAGCTTCGAAATCAGTAGTCTTCACAAAAATGCCCTGAATCCTCTAATCCTGTAAAAACAACACAAACACAAATCAAATATACTAAAAATCATTAGAGAACACATAAAATTCTAAGTTTAAAGTATCAAAAGTGACATATTTTGGCGGCACATCAGTGAGCTAGTAGCATGTTCTAGACCTCGCCAAGATCTATGATGTAGAGGCATATTTGGACCTATGTGATATACTTCTTCTTTAATGGAAAGATGTTACTCCTATGTTTTTAGCTTGTATGAGACAATGTTTTCACTTTCTTATACTTTTAATTGCTTATTTATCCTATCTATGCTTATGATATGAACAATAGGCTTAGATAGGGCATCTTTGAGTTTCACATTTGCCCTGTCATGACTAGCCTCTAGGTTCGGGTCATGACAGATATGAATGAGCTTAGGTCCACTAATATATCTATTCTTTGGGGTATAGTTGATGCCCCTGAGATTCCTTCTTCCAGGTTTCCATTTATGATCGACTAAAAAGTCCACTATGAGATTCATCTACATCCATGATAGATGAGAGTGGTGTTATTATAGGGATTAAGTACGATATTCAACTGGAGAACATTTAGAGGGCCTTGATAACCTCGAGGATGTTAACCTACAGATGGCATTATCTTGATCAGTTCAAGAATATTCAGTTGATAGGCCAACTACGAGCCATCCTCCTTTTTTATTCCTCTAAGTGTGACACTTGAAGCCCCGGTTGAGGATGTCCAAGTGGTATAGAGTTTACCTACAACATAACTTGATAGAGAGATCCTTGTTCTCACTTTTTTCCTTTCAACTTTTGATTTGTATTTCCATTTTAGAATTGAGACCTGTTTTCTCCTTTAGTAGGGGGTGGTACTTAGTACCTAATGCTTTGTGGTTATAAATATTAATTTTTGGCTTTTTATTTCATTATTTTCCATTCCATTTGGTCTGCATATACAACTCTTTAATTTTATCCCAATAGTGTAATGTTGCTTCGTTATGACTTGTCAATCTCGATTTCTTGGTAAATAATTTCTAAATGTTATTTTGTACATTTGAGTGTTAGTTTTAATCAATATTAATATCTCAAATTATGCTTTTTGACGAATAACATGTTGGTGTGGTTCCAATGAGGTACTGTGGGTTGCATAAGCATGTATGGGCTCATCGCATTTTTTTGTGATTGGTTTATATCAAGTGTGAGGTCTTGCAATGACTATTGCACATAAGTAAGCTCAATTGGTAAAGTTGTGTTTGATGATTGTATTAGAAAGCCATGCATATTAATGTCTACTTGAAAAAAAAATGCATGAAAATACCTAGAACTTGCCCCATTACCCATATTGATTGACATTGGTGAGTCAAAGAAATGATCATATGTATCCTTTTTGTGATTTTCTTGTGATTGTATGAGCCCGATTGGGCACCATTTGAGTCTATCATTTTCTTTGGATTAAACTTGAACGAAAATGTTAAACTGGTTGTTAACATCATCATTATCTTTTCCACCTATAACCTTCGTGGAGCAGTGGTTTTTTCGAATAGCCAACACTAGGCCAAAAGCCTAAGTTGGAGTTATGGCCAGATGGAGAGAATGAATTTGGAAGAAAAGGTTCAAGAAAGTCATTTCTGAAAGCATGATATGCAAAAGATGGAACCCCTCCATTTATAGTAAAAAAAAATGAGACATTTTTTTATGAGAGAATTATTGCTAATGATAAAAAGACTCTATTGAGATTTGTGCTAAAGAAAGGGGATGCTCAATGAAAGATTTCAAAAATTGAGATTCTATGAAAAAATCAAGAAGACTTGCAAAGGTCACAACAACAAAAGAAAGGGAAAAGAAGAGAAAGGGGACCATGCACCAAGAAGGAGAAATTATTAAACAAAAAAGATCTTTCTTATGTTCTCAATCCAGTTACCAACTTTATAAGATTCCACTTAGAGGTTTCAATTACTTAGAGTGAGAGTGAATCCAGAACGATTAGTTTAAACCTTGTTTCCATTTCCATGTTAAGTCTCAAGTAGCACTCCCTATAAAAATGATCCTTGAACTAATTGACTTTTGATTACTTGAGGACAGGTAAAAGTTTAAGTTGGGAGTATTGATGAGTCGAGAAATTTGACTCATTTAGGGATTCCAGAAAAATAGTATCCTTAATTTCTACTTTATGTCCATAACTTGAAATACCCCACATTTGCATAGGAATGCTCCATAATCATAGTTCCCTTATATCTCAAAATTGGAGATGATTATAAACCCCTCCTCGTAGCTTGAAAAGATCCTATGATGTATTTTTTTAATATCTAAAAATCCATGCAGAATTTTACAAATCTGACTTCATATTCTTGTTTAGAGGGAAAAATTGTGTGGGATAATGAGTCCCTACAAAGCATACATTTTCTGTGCCAAGAAAAATAATTTTTGGTAAAACTTCGCAAAATTAGTAGTTGTCCGCGACCAATCCACAATGCGGACCTGGTGCAGACTAGTTAAAAAAATTAAAAAAATTCTTTTTTACTCCAAGGCAATTGGGTAATAACCCAATATCCATATATACAAAAGTCCTTCATTATTCAGTCGTTTTGAGCCTTAAAAACTCACCAAAAACCTCTCAAATTTCTCTCTAATCTTCATCAAATTCACCATCCATTCTCAAGGTTTCAAGAAGTTTTGTTGTAATTCAAGTATACCAAGTCAAGCTCCAAGTCCTTCTGAAGTTTTCTTCAAGAAACTCTAAGATTAAGGTATGTGGTTTCAACCATTGGGTCATTTCGCCCATGGTACTCAACCTTCCTTTTTTATATAAATTGTATATTTTCACGTTAGTTTATCTATGGGTATATCTTATTATGAATTTTGAGTATAAAATATATTGGGGGGTTTTTGAAATGTTGTTCAACTATGCATGTTTTGAGCGATGGAGCTATGATCTATTGTGTGAATTTATTAGGGGTTTTGATATATCTTGCAAGAGGGTATTACCTAGTGTTGGTGGGTTGATTTACATTGATTTTTCTCACATGATTTCACTCTTGAATTGCATGATATTGAACTAGCATTACACACCCGCCAAGTGTTTGATAAAAATGTCTTGTTAAGGATTCTTGAGTTATTAAGGGTTTATTGCATGGCTTATGATTCAAGTGGCTTTAGGTTGATGAAAGTAATGCGAGTATGCGTTGAATCATGAAAAGTACCTATAGTGTTGCAAGTAGATTATTGGGTTTCCATATTTGTTATGTGCTTGAGAAATTGAGAAGCCCTGTCTTGATACTTGAAATGTAATAGTTTGATGACCTATTTCTATGACTTTACCAAAAATATTATATCATAAGGTATGGACATTCTACCAAAAAGGTCATGCTGTAATGTAGAATGACTAATGGTTCCTACCAAAAAGATTATATCGTAAGGCAAGGACATCTTACTACACCTATCAAAAAGGCCATGCCGTAAGGTTTAAATCATGATTCCTACCGAAAAGATCATATCGTAAGGTGTATACATTCTACAAAAGACCATGTCGTAAGGTAGAACGAATCACAGCTCCTACCCAAAAGATTATATCGTAAAGTAGGGGACGTCTTATACTACCTATCGAAAAGACTATGTCATAAGGAATGGGTATTGGTAACACTCCGAAAAGGTTATATCATAAGGTGAGTGGGTGGCTATTTGGCCCATCTTATGCATGTTGGTAAAAGGTTTCATTATGCATTCCACATTGAGTTTGCATTCCTTAATTATGATTTACAAGCATGTTTTCCTTAAGCATTGATCATGCATGTCATATTGATGGTATACTTATTCTTTGTTTATAATTATGCATTTTGATTATGTTGCCTATCTCTTGCTTGCATTGCATCCTACATTCTTAGTACATTCAAACATACTAATGCATATTCTATGACTTTATGATGTTACCATGTAGGAACCGGAGTACCATTGATCATCCTCCATGTGGCTAGATTGTCTTCCGAAAGATTAGCTTTGGTGAGTCCTCAGGTTCGGAGACACAAGCTATGCTACTCTTGTTCTTTGTTTATGTCTTTATGTTGGATATTTGATACTAATGAGGATGAGACCGGAAAGTGTCTTGACCCCGCTCAAGTCTATGTTTAGAGGTGTTGTTGGAATAATTGAAGTACTTATGCTTTGAGTTTTGACTCTGTACTGATTTATGACAATTTGACTTTTTTTTCTTAGTCCCAAAATTCCTTTATTTATATTATTCACTATTGTTTATTTTGCTTCTGCAACCAAGGATGTGTGTATGACATGCTAAGAGGCTTGTTTGGGGTTCCTTTGGGTTCCCTATTCGTCGTGTCACATCTAGGCCTTAGTTTGGGTCGTGACATAACTGATGGGAAAATTTCAATTTATATCCATGAAGTCTTAAGGACAAGGCAATGACTTTATGATGCATAAAGGAGCCAAAAAGTTAGTAAAATGTTTAAAATGAAGGTTGAACATTGCAAATAGGACATCTAATAGGTTTAGACATCACTCAAAGGACCTGAAGAATAGGACACTAGTCATTCTAGTTAGGTGAGAAAAGAAAGTTGGTTTGCAACTTGCAGACTTGAAATGCAAGCATGATGCAACTCACCAAAAATGTCTGAGAAACCTTTAGACTTGATTTGGTTAAAGAGAATGATAGAGCTTCAAATGCTGGCTCATTAACCTAGAAGGTGGGCTCAATTAAGCTCGCCAAAAGGTTCTGCATGTTTTGGTGAAATATAGTGGCTAGAAAGTGAGTTCAAGCGTCAATTGGCAAATCGCCAAACCCTTCTCAAGACAGATGTATGGAGTGGGAGAGAGAATAAATATTTATTAACATTTTTTAATCATAATATCACTCGAGAGATGAAATTTTTCTAAGAATTGGATTAATTTGTACTCTTACCCATGTTTAGATTTGAGAAAGCATACAAGGAAAGTCGAATTATGATCAAGATATACATTTTGAATAGTACATTGACCTAGCCTACCTATAAATATTTAACCTTGTTCGGATATGATATAATCATTCTCTAGCTATATTTCAACTACACATCTCCCTTAGAAGCTCTTTTTTAATTGGTTAAAATCTCAATTCATAATCTTAGTTATAAATTAGTTTCAAAATCTTGTGATTGTTGTGTTATGATTTTTTAATTTAAAAACTACAAAATATTTGATCAGCTCAATACTTCTTAATTGACTTCTAACCTTAGATTTTTCCTCATGGAATCGACCCCAACTAAGTTGGGTTTTTATTAGTGAACGATCACCTACATCTAGAATTGTGAAAGGTTTAAGTTAGAGACATCAAACGGTATAATGAGATTTGGAAAGAAAAGGAAGCTCAGTCTCAGTTATATTTCTCCTTATCATATTATGAAGAGGATTGGTATTGTTCCTACAAGTTGGAGTTAACCCTGGAGGTAGCTGCTACTCATCCAGAATTCCATACATATTTTGATACTTAAGAAATGTTTTGGATCGAAATTCTTCACCTGTTATTCCTAGTGAGAATATAGGACAAAATATAGCTTGACTCATGAGGATATTTTGGTTTAGATCCCTTATCGTGAGGTTCATAAGTTAAGGACTAAAAAGATTGCATCTGTTATAGTTTTGTGGAGAAATCAGTTTGTTGAAGAGCTACATAGGAAGCTGAAGTAGATATGAAAGTCAAATATTCTCATCTGTTTTCTCCTACCAATGATGATATCTAAGGTAATATTCCTATTCCTAACTCTTAGATTGATGCTTAGTCTTGTGTTTGAGTATTTGAATTCTTGCATTATATTCGTGCCATGAGTAACCTTTAGCTTAACCACATGATCCCAAGGGGGAGATATTATGACAACCCTTAAAATATCCTAACTTATAAAAATCAAAAAGTCAATAAGTTCGATTTCTATAGAAAATGATTTCAATAAATAGCATCTATGGTCTGTAGAACATTTTACGGAATATATTGGGTTTGAGGAATTGAGGTCTTGCAGTGACATATTTTAGTTACTTCTGTGAGTTGGGTTTGTGACCCATATTTAGTTCTATAGACTATGAAAAAGTCTAGTAATTCCCAAATTATGAGGCCCCATGTCTCAGTACTTTTTCTATAATTGAATAGGATGAGTTATAGAATATTCTACGACCTTTACAGTGCTCTCATAGTTCCAAAGTCTAGCAATCTCTAGTTGACCCAGTGATCAATTGATGTTTCCCAAGCTGCACCTCCTTTTTGAAGGTTAAAGCAATCGTTGTCAAGTTATATAACCTAGCCAAGGTTAGGGTTGATCCCACAGGGAATATGGTAGAGTTAGAGTTATTTCAAGCAATTTGAGTTAATTAACCTACTTATCTCCCCGAGGGGGTGTTGTTTTCAATTGCAGAAAGCAATCCTAAACTAAAATAAGTGTGTGAAACTAGTAAGAAGATTAACTAGGGTATTGTGTCCCCATGATTCCCTAACTTGGTATTACCAAATAATCGCATTCTTTTGTAGTGTGTGTCATGCAAAACGATAAGTTAAGTTTACTAAACCCTTTGATATAGGAAAGAGGTAATTTCATTACTTGATTTGATCCATCCCCGTAGTGTGACATTATCAACATTGCCTATTGTTCCTGTTCAACCTCCCCTTGATCCAATTTGGTTGATTAGATGAGAAAACATCAATAGAATCCTGTTAATTAATCTCTTTTCCTATTCATTACTATCTTGATCTAATTAGTAATACTAGGCAAGTTCTAACACTATCCACTTTTAAAAGCAATCAAAATGAAGAGAATTAATTAATACATGCATGCACACTTTCTAAGAATTACGAATTATCCGATTTTACCTTGTTAGTTCTTCATGGCTCCCACAACCCTAGTTGTGGATTTAGCTACTCATGTTCATTATAGATGCATGAATCATGGTATAGAATAGGATAATTTTAATCACTTACAAGGATGACATTAAGAACGAGAAATTCAAGCTCTTCAATGGAAATCACAAAGTATGAATTAAAATCACAAAATAATGTTTCACGTGTTTTTCTCAAAGTATCTCATGTTCTCTTCTTATTGTCTACTACTCTCTACTGCTCTCTCTGACAATAACCTAAAAACCTATTTATACTATTTAAAATACAAATAGAAAACAAAATAGGAGAACTGGATTTCGCAGGCAATACGAGCATGTCTACGGGTCGTATAAAGTTCTATAGCAGGTAATCAGGGCTTCATGGACTTCATCTTCAATTCTGGGTTCAGTTTCTACTAGACCTTACTATAGGTCGTATTCAAACTTATGGCCCATTAGGGTTTCGTCTATTGACTTTTTAGCGACTACCCACTTTCTGATCCACAGGACATAAAACCTTATCTACGACGCATGCTTCTACGGCTCTTTTGATAGTTCGTAGATTCAACTTCAGAAAATCACCCCTTCACTGGACAATATTCAAGGAAGAACCAAGGCCAATTTCAGGATTTTTACATTTAACAAGGCTAAGTAACTTAGGTTTTTACAAAGAAAAGGGCACATGCAAGGCTCAAACATTGTGATCAAGGGATACTTTACATATTTGGTTGGTTATTTAGGCTAAGTGAACTAATATGAACAATAGCCTAGGATCCTTTCGTACCAAATAACCTATAGTCTAAGTTAGAGTAACAGGGAAAGTTCTTAATTGAAACACGGGCTAAGAATTTAGCAATGAAAGCTCACACACATGGCACTGATTACACTTTTAACAAAGACTCTCATATCATGCTTTTCATCACAATTCAACCTCACTTATCAGAACAAGCAATGTCAAACAATAAAATATGAATGGTTGCCATCAAGCCTAACTAATAAATTTTCTAGTGGGAATCATTTTTCACACAAAACTAGTATATGCTATTGACTTCAGTACTATATTCTACGAATTCTACCTACACATCCTAAACATGTCGGTTCAATAGAAAGTAAATATCCTTGGAAAAAAACACAAGCAAGAAAATCCATCGAATTCAAAATTTGAGATAGTTATAGGCCAAGGTTACACAAACTTCACTAAGGCCTATAACTACCCTCGCCCCATCCAAAAGCTTTCCATTGTCCTCAAATAATAAAGCATGGGGATCAAAAACATACCTGGGCACCTATGTGCAGATCTCTGGTTGAGTTTGATCACACTCAACCTGCCTGTTGGCCTCCTCAGGAGCAGGAGAATATCCGAAGGTTCCAGCACCGTTCACTCTCTCTACCTTACATTCTCGTCGCACCTCCTCATCCTGCATTGATCATAGCTTGGCGTGCTCAAACTGCTACTCCTCCGTCAACCCCGCCTCTAGCCTTGCTGCATCAAGACCATCTATGCGAGGCCTCTTCCCAAGGGAAGGGAGTGGTGTCTTCTTTGGAGCAAATACATCCACCACTACCTCAGTGGGATAAGCCGGTGGGAGCACAATCGGTGCTGCTAATGCTACTCTCATCTCAGATTAGAGTAGTTGGACCCCTATCTAAATGATCATGTCTGCAGGCTATGCTACGCCGAGATTCTGATGTACTCATCTCTCAAACACATCAATGTGGCTTTTTATGGGTGTAAGTCTCTCTTGAATAGCAGCCACTATGAATGCCTACATATGAGCCTCAACCTCAGAGATGGCTTAGCGGGCCCAAGGTGAATCTACTACAATAACTGAGTCAACTAGGACTCAGTGCACACCTGCCTTTGCACTATGGCCTGAGTAGATACCGCTGACACATAAACAATTGGAGCGAGTGTTGTGGGTGTGGGAACAGCCTCTGGGGTAGTAGTAGTAGTAGTGGGCCCCTTCTCCATATCAGCCTATGTCGGTAGGGGCCCCTTAGTAGTGGGAGCAGCTATGGTGGTAGAAGATGAAGGCTCAAGTGTGTCATCGCAATGAACATCTCTAGCATTTGAACAAAAGGTGTAGTAGTTGATAGAGGGCCACTGGATTCTCATCAACCTTTATTAAACTGGCATCTAGCATCTATTAAACCTCAATTAATAAGTCCAAGTGATGAAGGATCTCTACTCCCCGACTCTATACAGAGTCTATATATCAGGCACATGAAAGGGATGAAGGTGGACCTCTTCAGGGCCACCTCATATATTAGCTACGCAATTAGGCAAGCCTAGTTTATCTCATAACTAGCCAAGATGTTAGCATCCACTGCTACATAGTCTGACATTAATTTATTATCTGCAAGTGTCAACTGGATCCGTGATCTCACCACAACTCACCAAAATTTATTGGTGAAACTGAGGGATGCCTTTATGATAGGCTCAGATGAAGTAGAAATCCACTCAAGTCCTGGTCTTTCTTTGTAATGTGGTCAATAACCCATCTCATCAAAGAGGCCCGATCTCGCATCAGGGCCTTATCCCGAGCTTTCCCCAATCTCCGATCAAACTCTACTATTGTCCTGGGGGATGAGAACTCTAGGCCAAATAGCATGCGGCAGATAGTGGTCTTTGAAAATATACTTGTCTGCCCATCACACTCATATGTGTCAAGCAAGGCTAAGTGAGGGGTTTCTTCCCCTTAGGGAGAGAACCAAGAACTGTGATATGAAAAAATCACGAACTATGGAGAGGATTACTTCCCCGATAGTGCTGGTAACCACTATAGCCTGTATCTGTAATGGTGTCCTGGAGGCCTGGAACACTCTCCAACCCTAAAGTGATGATTCAAGGCTCTTCAAATATGGAATGAGCTAGTCAGCTTGCTCATTCTTTTGTATGTCCTCCCTGTAGATAGCTTGCATATCTTGTATGCACCACCGACTAGATAGAGCATCCAAAAAGTGAAGGTAGTGTCCGGGGTGCTACTAAAGACTCAGACTCCGTCTCCTCTCAACTTCGGACTCGGATCCCTCTCTGGAGAGAGTCATATGTATTGAATTATTATCCTTAGCACCTCTGTCTTCAAACTAGGGAGACTGGACTATAATAGCCTGAGTCTGGGGCTTCCCTGCCCATTTAGTGGCAACCCGTGTCTGTGGTCACTCAGGGTTCGAGTCAGGCTGAATAGTGAGCTCCTCCAAGGATCCACTAGCCTCAGAATTTCCCTAATCCTCCGAGGCCTCATCTGGTAGACTCTAAAGCCTGTATCTCACTCTTTCTTGCCTTTAGGGCTATGGTACCAGAAATGCACACATTTAGCAAACATGGTTATCCCAACAAGTGTAGGATTGAATAACAAGAACATCTCTTAGCTGATTATAGATGATTCCATGAAGGCTCATTCACGGGCCGTAGTAAAAACTATGGGCCATAAGAGGCCCTCGTAGATGACAAAGTGCAGTTAATTTAGCTACTAGAATGGCATCTACGAGACCAGGTATGACTCATAGAACATTCAACGAGTTATAGACTGAGTCGTAGATGTAATTCTAGTTTTGAGTTTGTATAGGCTACGGCTTATGAGACCTATCTACTAGTCATAGATCAATCTACGACTCGTAGAACATCTTATCTGATAGAATCCCAGAAATTCCAATTTTTTGGTTTTTCTCATGAGGGGAAACTATGGCTCGTGGAATATTCCACGGATCGTAGAAGACCCTCGTGGTGTGAAATTTCCAGAAACTTGGTTTTCCAAGCCTATTAAATGGGTCCCAAAATGTCATGTTTAGACCACCATTAATTAAATCAACACCAAAGCAAGGATATTATGGACCCACATGATTTCATCTAATTTTTTGAGACCCCACTTGCAATGATTACATGCTACCCCATTCATTTCCATTTTACATGTTCATATCATAAATTGACACTGTCTGAAAGTTTAGAATTAAGAATACACATCTAATCACACGTCATTTTTCAAGCAATGATTTCCATTCAATTCGAGTAATATGTGACAACATGGTTTTCTCATAATAACATTTAAAGAAAACATGGCCACATATACATTTTCTAGTATTTAACACTAATCAAAACAATGGCAAGACTTTAATAAATGTTAAACGCAAAGCACATACAAAGGCAACCATTTATTCGAACCCATCAATTGGACTACCATACCTATCAATAACTACAGCCTAATCACATTAATTTCGGTAATACAAGGATTTTAGGGCCAAGGACTTACCACAATGTGAGTAAAAGGATGTGAAATCGAAGGAGGAATCCAAAAAGGGGCAAACCCTAGGTCACTGGAGTGTAGCCAAAAACGTGCTAGAAATTAGCGACGGTGGCCATTTGATGGTCGGAGTTAGGGTAGGAGAAGGGGTTAGGTATTTTTGGAAATATTTGTTAAAGTAGGAGGTCAAATTTATTTAACCAGCCTTTTATACTCAGATCGAGTAAGTTTAACTGACTAGGCCCAGATTTTACGAAACCTCGATTATGGGCCGTAGAAATTTTTAAGGTCTGTAAATTATGGTCTTGTAGGCTGTCCAAATCCTAATTTGGGAATTGGTTTCATAGACCCGTCTGTGAGCCATATGATAAAATGCAACTCGTAGAGTGGGTCGTTGAAACCCTTAATACTTACTCAAAAGTAGAAAACTTATCTGGAATCCACGAGCCCTATTCACAACCCGTAATTTTATCTGCGGCCCGTAAATTTGGCTCGTGGACTGGAGTGCATATTATTTTTCTCACTGGAAGTATTCTGTAAGTCAGTGTACAGGTCGTGATTTGAAATATGGCTCGTAGAACTAGTCGTAAAGGCACTTCTTATTGCTTCTTCAGCCTAAAATGGATAACTTGGTCTTGTACGTGCACATTTTTCACAAGACACAGTGTTACTCGATATGCCACTAGTCCAATGTCCAAAAAATACAATGAAAACACTAAATTTTAAACTTAATTACAAGTCTAAAAGCTAAAAACAAACCAATACTATCACTATTACATTAAACATCTTGGGTTGCCTCCCATATAGCGCCTGATTTATTATCGTGGCAGGACTTGGAAAACTTGGTTACTCAGACTTCACCAAGTTCTAAAACTTCCATCTTCAAGTCATCATACCTTTTTATCGACTGACAGATATTGAAAACGAATTCTTCATCATTCAATCAAAACTTGAGTTGGCAGGCTTCCACATCCACTAGTGTTTGCCTAGTGGTTAGGAAGGGCCTTCCAAAGATGATTGGGACTTCGAAGTTGACTTCACAATCAAGGATCAAAAAGTCTGCGAGGAATATGAATTTCTCTACTTTGAAAAGTACGTCATATAGTATCCCCACAGGCTTTTTCATTGTTTGGTTAGCCGTCAACAATCGCATGTTTGTTTAGGTAGGGGCTCCCAATACTAGCTTCTTGAAGACCACAAGGGCATCAAATTTATGCTGGCACCAAGATCACATAATGCCCTTGTGAAAACTTAACAGCTCTGATGGTGCAAGGTTTGATGAATGCTCAGGGATATTCTTATTTCTGCACCAAGGACCTTGTAGCAAATGCACTGAAATATTGAAGCTCTCGAGAGAGCTCCTGGCTCACAGTCCGATTCTTCGTGACCAAGTCATTCATGAACTTTGCATACCCAGGCATCTTCTTCAATGCTTCAATAAGAGGAATATTGATGGAGAGTTATTTTAGCATGGACATAGTGCTTGAATTTACCTTTCTCCTCCTTCTTTTTATTCTCTGAGGTAAAGGAGGGGGAGGTCTAGGAATAGGCTTCAAGTTCTGCGGCGTTGTTGCAGTATTATCACCTCATCCTGAGCACGCTCATCTCTGGCCTCTGCATCTTTGACCTAAACTATCTCCTCACCAACATCATAATCATCAACCGGCATCAAAGGGTCGATGGTCTGTTTGCCACCACAAGTAGTCACCACCATACACTACCCCTCATTCTTTAAATTTTTAAATGTATTGCTAGGTAATGTACCTTTTTGTCGCTAGTTGAGTGGTTGAGCTAATATTTGACCAAACTGTTTCTCCAGCTACTTTATAGTAACAGAATAAGACTCAAATGTTTTTGTTAATGCTGAAGATGTCAGACTTCATCCCCCTTAAGGTCTCATCCTATATTTCAGCCTTCTTCAATAGACGATCAAATATCTCCTCAACTTTAGAGCTACTAGTAACCTGATCTTGATTATGTGGTGGCACATACGGACCATTCTTATAACCATCTCTACATCCCCAATCAGCATCTCTGTCCTGGCCTATGTTTTTGTCATGGTAACCACCTCGAATGTTGTCTCTGAAGCCACCATCCCTGTTATAGTTCCGACCTTGGTTTTCTTGACCTTGGCGCCAATAGTCTTGATTGGACCCCTAGTCGTTGGTCCATAAATCGGCCATCTGATCAATGATTAAGCAAGTGTTTTCCTCATAGTAAGGCTCCTCATACATGGCTACTTGTGAAGGCTGATTAACAACTTCATTCACACATTCTTTGTTTTGCTTCATCAACAACTCCGCACTGGTACTAATCCGAGCAAGCTTTTGCATCATATCTTCATTTAATTTTTCTTGCGCCAAATTAGTACTAACTGCAAATATACTCTTTGTTGTCAACTTATCCCTCGTAGCCCATGCATAAAGTTTTGACTAGCTTTTCTAGCTTCTCAGCAATCATCAAAAATGGACAATCTAGAAATGGCCTCCCATGATGGTATCTGCAACAACTTAGCTATTCTCGTTCAGGGCTCGATAAATGATCTACACTAAGGCATCATCAATGATCTTGTGGTCAGGGACACTCCTCAGACACTTTGTGAACCTCTCCAATGTGATACTGATCGAATCACCAGGAAGTTGTTCGAAATTGTTGATTTGGTCCTTCAACTTCTGCTTCTTCGACCTCGAGAAGAACCTCTTCAAAAATACCTTCTGTAGTTTAGCCCAACTGGTGGTCGAGCTCTGTGCGAGCTCAAATATTCATAGAATTGCATCACCTGTGAGAGATAATGGGAAGACACTGAGCCCCATGACATCCATAAACAAATTATGGTTTCTATCACGATCTAACAGAAGAAGAGAACGTTATGTAGCTGGCTATGCAGATCCTCTAATGATAGGCCCATGAACAACTCGTGATTATGTAGCATCTGAAGTAACCCACTCAAAATAATGAACTTTGTGCCATTCGGTAGTGGCAGTAACACAATAGCTCCAGTGACATCCATTGCCATAGGATTAAACTGATATTGATTCCATATATGAGCCTCAAGATCCTATGGCGGTGGATCAATATCCTCAAGCAGAGATGGGTTATTGTTCTCATTCTGGTTCTGGTTCAGTGTTTCTTTTCATCACATTATTTTTAGCATGGTTCGTATTATATTGGTTCATTCTTTTCAGCGCCCTTTGCATTTCAGGATCAAATGGTGTCAATGGAATGTCTTAACTTCGAGTGTTGTGCATACACTACACCTACATGCTGAAATAAAAAATAACAAAAAATATAAAATGAAGGAAACAAGGATTACTTCTCGAATTACTCAAACTAGATAAGTCTAGCCATATTCCCTGGCAACTGTGCCAAAATCTTGGCATCACCCAAGTTATACCTCCTTTTTGAAGGTTAAAGTGGTCTTGTCAAGTTATATAACCTAACTGAGGTTAGGATAGATCCCACAAGGAATATTGTAGAGTTAGAGTAATTTCAAGCAATTCGAGTAAATTAACCTACTTATGTCCCCAAAGGGGGAGACTGTTGTTGTAAATTGCAAGGAGTAATCATAAACTAAAACAAGTGTGTGAAACCAGTAAGAAGAGTAACTAGGGTATTGTGTTCCCCATGATTTCCTAACTTGGTATTACCAGATAATCGCATTCTTTTGTAGTGTGTCTCATGCAGAACAGTAAGTTAAGTTTAGCAAACCCTTTGATATAATAAAGAGGTAATTTCATTACTTTATTTGATCCATCCTCGTAGAGTGACATTACCAACAGTACCTATTGTTCCTTTTAAACCTCTCCTTGATCCAATTTGGTTGATTAGATAAGAAAACATCAATAGAATCTTGTCAATTAATCTCTTTTCCTATTCATTACTATCTTGATCCAGTTAGTAACATTAGGCAAGTTCTAACATTGTCCACTATTAAAAAGCAATCAAAATGAAGAGAATTAAAACCATTAAATAATGTTTCACGTGTTTTTCTCAAAGTATCTCACGTTCTCTCCTTTTTGTCTATTGTTCTCTACTGTTGTCCTTGAAAATAACCTAAAAACCTATTTATAGTGTTTAAAGTATAAGTCCCAAACAAAATAGGAGAACTGGATTCGACAGGCAATACAAGCATGTCTATGGGCTATATAAAGTTTGACCGCCCATAATCAGGGCTCCGTTGACTTCATCTTCAATATTGGGTTCAGCTTCTATAAGATTTACGACCCTTATAGGATTTCATCTTATGATTTTTTAGCAACTTTCCACTTTCTGATCCTCAGGGTATGAAACCTTATCTATGACTCATGCTTCATTCTACGGCTCATCTGATAGCTCATAGATTCAAATTTAGAAAATCATCCCTTCAATAGATTTTGCTATGAAACCAACTCTACAGCTCGTGGAAGCTTCCATGGCCCGTAAAGGGTATTGTAGAATATCAAAAACTTCAATATCTGCACAGTTAGCGTAAAATCATACCAAATAGTGTAATCATGAAAAACAAAACATAAAGCACATCAAACCTACTAACGTCACTTTGAGAATACACAAAATTTCAAGTTTTAAGAATAAAAAATGCTATATTTTGGTAGCACATTATCAATCTACAAGCAGGGACAACAGACCCATAATCCCTTCTACAATTCAGAAATTATCTTTATGGTTTTCAAGTCCTGAAAAATCAAGTCTCATTTCTTTTTGTACGAACTAGTAGAAAGACCTATAAAATGGGTCTACGACCCATAAAAGGTTGTATGTAGAGCCAAATTTCAGAAACCAAAAATTGTATCCAATTTCAACAAATGGTGTTCTATGATCCATAAAATAAACCAAGACCCATAAATGAGGTTTCGTGGTTCCTTTCAACAGTTTTAATAAAGGATATTTTAATCTTTTTCACCATTTCTCAATCAAAACTTTGATATTTTGGGATTATTATAGGTCCCTAATCAATATCTGTGTGTATTCCCTCTCTCTAACACTAAGAACACTTCCAGAGCAAGATAAAAGGAGAAAAGCTAGGGTTCAAGAATTTCACAAAAATTCTTCGAGTTTTAACCATAATTTTAATCTTCCAGATATATAAGTCCATCTATAACATTGGATTGAGTTCATTCACGTGCCCTACAGATAAATTCCATCATGATGAGTTTGAATTTGGTTTAGCCATAGTTTTCTTAAATCCTAATGAGATGAATACTCTTTTAACAGGTTCTATAGTCATCCTTTTGAAGTTATTATTTCCTTTACATTATAATTATTGAGATCATGGTTATGGTTAGGTTCCTATGAAATCTAATTAAGTTAAGGAGCATGACTTTTAACATGCATTATTTTGAGTTGATGATAATAGTTTGCATGTAGTGATGAAAGAATGATTTAAATTGACATTGTATATATATTTGATTGAGTCTAATGAGTATGAGAATTGAGAATAAATGTTTAATTTGGAAAGACCTCTGATGAGATGTGTGTAACAACCCATCTTAAGATAAGAAGTCCCTCACCGGCAAAATATGGGAGAGATGCGAGGTATATAAGTAAACATGTCTTACCTACTAGCGATGTATATTAAAGACATGTGGGCCTAGGCCCAAAGAGGAAAATATCACCAGCAACCTAGGTTATTACAAATGATATCATAGCCACTCATGTGTCAGCCTTGTCGATTTGAGACAAAGTTCAACTAAATTTTGGTAAATTCCAGTAAGGCGCGCAAACCTCAGTACAGACTCTAGGAAAATTTCATACAATGGTGGAAAACCTCAGCAAGGATGTTGAGTCCATAGAGGTGGTGTATGTAACAATCTATCTTAAGATGAGAAGTCCCACACCGCAACACATAGGAGAGATGTTGGATATATAAGGAGACAAGTCTTACCTACTAGTAACTTATTTTAAAGCCGTGTGGACCTAGGCCCAAAGCAGATAATATCACTAGCAGCTGGGCCATCATTATAATGCAAGTATATTTTGATGAAATAACATGATGAGTTGAGACGAATTAAGCTATGAGTAAAGTCCAATGAGACTAGATGAGTTGATTCGAGTAACTAATTTACTAGATAGATATAAGCATAGTTAATTATTCTAGAGTAGTATTAAGCACCAATTTGGATAAGAGTAGGGGTAATTCAAACTCCATAACCTATGTAGCCAGCATATGATAGAGGCAAAGCTTCTTTTGTTCTAAAATAAGACTTTTATATTGGATCCATTGAATTTGATTGTCCCTTACTCTAGTAAGATATTGGCCAACTGTGGTAATGGTTTTGCAAAAGCATTGTTTCAAAACTAGCTTATAAGTGATGGTTGTCTATTAGAGAAACATATTAAGAGTAATAATAATATAATTTTACTGTGATTTCATTGATTTGAGTACATTTATAAAGTAGTGCTTGTTCTTAGACTTACATACTTATTGAGTTGAGTTCAGCTATATTCCATGTTATTGATTATCCTTTGAACATGTTTTTTCAAGCTATTTTACATATCATACATTTCATGTACTGGTGTTTTTCATGTTGCATTAGTTTATGATCCTCAACAGGTGCACCATTGAAAATCTATTCTTTCCTGATTATGGTGAGACCTCCTTGGTTTTAGAGGGATCTTTTTGTTTCATACTTATTTTCTTCATTGAACAGTTTTGAGGTAGCCGTGAACTTGTCTCATCATCTTCTTTTGAATGGATTAACTTTCTTAATGGATCCACCTTTGAGAACCCTATAACAACCTTGAAAAATACTTGGAAATATGCCTCGAAATGCCTAAAATTTTAAGTTTTATGTATCACAAAATCTATTTGTTATTTAGAAAATCCAACTTCGTATTCTTATTCAGGGGGTCAAAATTAGGTCGGAAAGGGTCTAACCCCAATTTTAGAGCAACAGAATCAAATTATGAATTTTTCAAGAAAGTTGCAAACAGTGTGTAAGGCGCGCCGATTCCTTGACACTCCAGTGTATATTTCTAAGTTTGTTTTTTTGTGCTCGGTCCAAAACTTTTGAGTCTTGGCCTTAAATGTTCCCATACGTGTTTTTACCTATACTTAGCCTTATTTCACCCTCATATCATCCTTAACATTCCCAATATCCTCTAAAACACTTAGACTTATATTTCCCCTAAATTAAAGTCCCAAAACTCAAGACCAATCTTAAGGTTTTCTTCAAGGATATCATTCAAGCTTCATGTCTCCGTCTCTATTCTCTTTCAAGGGTCCTCCAAAGCTAAGGTATATGGTGTTAAACCATTGGGTCCTTCAACCAATGGTGCCTAAGCCTCTTTTTAACTTAAATTGCATGATATAAAGTTGATTTACAAGTGGCTCTTGCATATTATGAATTCACTGCACACTATGTTAAAGCTATGTAAAGTTGTGACTGTTTTGCTATGATTTGAGCAATAAATCTTGGATCTATTGTAAGATTTGATTGGGGGGTTGATTGTATATTACTTGAGGGTCTTGCAAGGTGTTGTTTGATGGTTTACAATGGATTTACTTGCATGATTTCATTTTTAAATTGCATAGACTTATACTACCATTTTATACCCGTCAAGTGTTTGATAAAATGTCCAGCTAAGGTTACTTGAGGAATTGAAGGTCCAATGCATGTCTTATGAGTTTAATGATGTTATGATGATTATATAATGATGAAATGATGTATATATGTCTCTAAATCATGTAAATCACCTATGGTATTGCAAGTGAAGTGTTGGGTCCTCATGTTGTTGTATTCTTTGGAAAATAAGGAGTTCTTTCTTCATGGTTGAAATGCAATGGTTTGATGAGCTAGTTCTATGAAATGCTTAATTTGAAAAGGGATGAGCTCCCATAAGAAAGGTCACACAATTCAAAAAAGGGATAGCTTCCGTAAGGAAGGTCACTTAATCCGAAAAAGGACGGCCTCCCGTAAGGAAGGCCACTTAATTCCAAAAGGGATGGGTTGCTGTAAGGAAGGTCACTTCATCCAAAAAGGGACGAGCTCCTGTAAGGAAGGCTACTTAATTTGAAAAGGGATGGGCTCCCATAAGGAAGGTAACTTAATCCGAAAAAGGATGGGCTTCCGTAAGGAAGGTCACTTAATCCAAAAAAAGACGGGCTTCCGTAAGAAAGGTTGCTCCTCAAAAAGGTCATAGTTATGTCGATTGAGGTTTTTTTCTACACTTATATATTCTGATCTATATAAGATGAATGATTTGCAAAGCATGGTTTACTTAAGCATTGGTTATACATGCAATATTGTTATTATGCTATCTATTGATTATCATTATGCATTTTGGTTACGATGCTTATTTCTTGTTGCGTTGCATCTCACATACTTAATATATTCAAATATACTAAAGCATACTCTTGCCTACATAATATCACCATGTAGGAAGCGGAGCCCAAGTTGATCGTGCTCCTCCTTCACGTGGCTAATTGGTGCTATTTCAAGCTAGTTGGTGAGTCCTCCATTTTGGGGACCTTGGTCTATGTTTTCCTCTTACTTTGTATTGAGACAATCTATTTTATGTCCTATTTTGACTATGAGGATGAGCCCGATTACTTTGTCTTGGCCCCCGCTCTATCTATGTATTTAGAGGTGTTGTTGGACAAGTTATGTATCTACGTTATGAGCTTGACTCTTGCATCTTGATGATGATGTTCTGCAAGCTATTCCTTAGTCCCTTTGCCCCTTATCCTTATTTTGTGTCTTTTACATGCTTTCATGACTAATGATATGTAATGACAAGTTAAGAGGCTTGATTTAGGTCCCTTCGGGTTCCCTATTCACCGTGTCACGTCTATGCCTTAGGCTTGGATCGTGGAAAACTGGGTATTAGAGCACTAGGTTGATAGATCCTCGGATTCCAACACATCATGTTGATTAGAGTCTTATTCATGGTTGTGTTGTGCACCACATTTATGAGTAGGAGGCTATGAGATGTTTTAGACAATATTTCCCTTTTTCATGTTCTAAGTCGTACCATAGAGTTGGAGTAAGTTTTCCCCCATAAAGATTGTTCTTTTCTATGCTAGATCATGTCGAACACAAGAGGAAGACGGGCTCGCACTCCTAAGGAGCAACCAGCCAATTGGGAGCTTTGGGATGCTCTCACCTTGCTTGCGCAAGTTGTAGCTAATCAAGCCAATCAAGGGGCCCAAGCCCCTTATGCTCCTACATCAGCTTCGCGTATGAGAGACTTCATAAGAATGAATCCTCCTAAATTCTATGGGTCAAAGGTTGATGAGGACCTTCAAGAGTTCATTGTTGAGGTCTACAAGATATTGGCTATTATTGGTGTGAGGCCAGAAGAAAAGGCAGACTTAGCGGCCTACCAACTCAAAGGAGTAGCACAAATATGGTACAACCAATGGAAGAAAGAGAAGGGAGTTGACTATGCGGTGCTTTGGGAAGAGTTTAAGGTGGCTTTCCTTAATCGGTTCTTCCCTTTTAAGCTTAGGGAAGCTGAATTGGTGGAATTCCTGAATTTGAGATAAGGGTCAATGAGTGTGAGGGAGTATGCCATCAAGTTCAACCAACTTTCAAAGTTTGCCCCTTACTTGGTTGTCAACCCAAGGTCTAGAATGAACAAGTTCGTGATGGGGGTATCCGACTTAATGAGTGAAGAATGCCAGTCCGCTATGTTTATTGGTGACATGGACGTGTCCCGAGTAATGACCTATGCTGAAAAAATGGAAGAGTAGAAGTCGAGGAAGAGAAGGAGTAGAGAGGCCAAGAGGGCCCGTATTGATGATAAGTTTCAAGGTTCCAAATATGGTCAGTTCCATCAAGGCCAAGGGTCTACCAGTGCTCTTAATGGAAGGATCTCTAATGATAACCCAAGATGTGAAGTTGGTAATAGTGGAGGTCCAAAGCCCAAGTGCCCTACGTGTAGGAAAAACCATAGTGGCCGGTGTTAGAAGAACTCTAGTGCTTGCTTTGGATGTAGTGAAATGGGTCACCAGGTTGTTGATTGTCCCCATGCTCAAGCGAAGGTGGAGATGAGGCATCTGACGTTGCTACCTATATGTTAAAGTTTCCTTGGCTTTATTGTGCATGCATTTTTAGGCCCGGTGTGCCTGTATTTCCCCTTTTATTCTTGTTCGTTGCTAGTAGGTGCTTCTTGTGTGCCTAAGTTATAGTGTGGATCTTTGGTGTCTATCCTTTTGTTGGCTATATTGTTGCTAGAAGGTCCATAGGTGTAATTCCATGTTCATATTGCATTAGGCCTTGCCTTGTGGCTTGTTGGATTTGAGGTGGTGGATTTTTGATATGGTATTTGGAATGGGATAGTTACATGCATGTTGTGTCTTCTTTGGTGGTAGGATATGTAGAGTTAGAATCCGACTCCCTAATAAACCCATCCTTGAGTGGAAGAGTCTTGATGTGGTGTTCATGGGGTAGCAAAGTAGGTAGGTCCATTCTTGTCTTAAGGTTCAATTGATCTCTAGAGGGTTGCCCCATGTTCTTGATGCATAGAGTCTTGTCTTGTGATCTTGGTTGACCCTAGCTTGATAGGTTGGAGGTATTGAGGTTGTTTGGCTATTTCCATAGCATGCTTCCAATGAGTGCAGGACCCATAAGGTTTCTTCTTAGGTTAAGGGGTCTAGATTAGCCAAGACCTTGATTCCGCCTTATTAGAGTTGGAATTTTAGATGAGAAGATGATAAAGTGGAGGTTATCTCCCAAGGGGGAGATAGTGGTTATGGTAACAAGTAGGTTAGGTGTATTTAAGGCTTATAATTGAGTTGAGGATTATGAGTCATTATAGAGTGTAGAGGAAGGTTAGTAAGGTTGCCTAAGTTTGTGAATTACCTATGGTAGGTGTATGGTTTATCCGGTTGGTCATGCTTCTAGGTTGAGGGGATGTGTTGGTCACACTAGTGCTATAGAACTCTTTGAAGTTGTGGGTGAGGTGTAGGATAAGTTGGCTTAGAAGGAGGTTCTGGTGGAGGTGTTGGATGGATGAGTGGAGAAATTGATTGATTGATAATGATGTAGTGTTCGTCAAGGCCCCTTGGAAGAGTCATCTATTCGTATGTCTCTCAGGGAGACAGACCAGGTATGAGGAGTAATATCCGTATATCTTTCACTCTATTCAAGCTTATGATGGCATCTCAAGTCCTTTCTATGATTCCAAGTCTTATGTTCCAACCCCATGTCATTCATATGCATACATGTTTAAGTTGGCAAGTTTATGATGATTTTACCCTTAAGTTGAGATTTTGAAAATGGCGTTTTAAATGTAATGTTGCATCCTTGTTGGGGCTACTTTTTTCATGATTACTCATCTTTTACATCCGAGGACGAATGTTCCTAAGGGGAAGATATTGTAATGACCCCGAAAAGTGCTTGAAAATGTGCCTTGGCTTGCCCGAAGTTTTAATTTTTATGTATCTCAAAATCCATTTGTTATTTCGAAAATCTGACTTCTTATTCTTGGTTAGGGGGTCAAAATTAGGGGGAGAAGGGTGTAACCCCAATTTTAGAGCAACCAAATCAAATTATGAATTTTTTCAAGAAAGCTAAAAACAGTGTGTAAGGTGCGCCGCTTTCGCGACGTGCCAGTGTATATTTCTGAGTCTATTTTTTTGTGCTCGGTCCAAGACTTTTGTGTCTTGGGCCTAAATGTTCCCATACGTGTTTTTACCTATACTTAGCCTTATTTCACCCTCATATCATCCTTAACATTCCCCGATATCCTTTAAAACACTTAGAGTCATTTTCACCCTAAATTCAAGTCTCAAAACTCAAGACCAATCTTAAGGATTTCATTCAAGCTTCAAGTCTCCGTCTCCAATCTCTTTCAAGGTTTCTCCAAAACTAGGTATGTGGTGTTGAACCATTGGTTCCTTCCACCCATGGTGCCAAAGCCTCCTTTTAACTTAAATTGCATGATTTAAAGTTGATTTACAAGTGGGTCTTGTATATTATGAAATTCACTGAACGCTACGTTAAATTTATGTAAAGTTATAACAGTTTTGCTATGTTTTGAGCCATAAATCTTAGATCTATTGTAAGATTTGTTGGGAGGTTTTGATGTTTATTGCTTGAGGGTGTTGCAAGGTGTTGTTTTATGGTTTACAATGGATTTACTTGCATAATTTCAACTCTAAGTTGCATGGTCATATACTACCATTTCACACCCGTCAAGTGTTTGATAAAATGTCCAACTAGGGTTACTTGAGGAATCGAAGGTCCAATACATATCTTATGAGTTGAATGATATTATGATGATTATATGATGACGAAATGATGTATATATGTGTGTCACAAAATGATGTATATGTGTGTGTCTAAATCATGTAAAGAACCTCTAGTATTACAAGTGAATCGTTAGGTCCTTATGTTGTAGTATTCTTGGGAAAATAAGGAGTTCTTTCTTGATGGTTGAAATGTAATGGTTTGATGAGCTAGTTCTGTGAAATGCTTAATCCAAAAAAGGAAGGGCTCCCGTATGGAAGGTCATACAATCCAAAAAGGGATGGGCTCCTGTAAGGAAGGTCACACGATCCGAAAAGGGACAGGCTCCCATAAGGAAGGTCACTTAATCCGAAAATAGACGGGCTCCCATAAGGAAGGTCACTTAATCCGAAAAGGGATGGGCTCCCGTAAGGAAGGTCAGTTAACCCGAAACGGGATGTGCTCCCGTAAGGAAGTCTACTTAATCTGAAAATAGATGGGCTCCCATAAGGAAAGTCACTTAATTCGAAAAGAGATGACCTCCTATAAAGAAGGTCACTTAATCCAAAAAAAGACGAGCTCCTGTAAAGAAGGTCATTTAATATTAAAAGGGACAGGCTCCCGTAAGGAAGGTTGCTCCTCAAAAAGGTCTTACGTTATGTCTGTGGAGGTTTTTTCCCACACTTATATATTATGGTCTATATAAGATGAATGATTTGTGAAGCATGGTTTACTTAAGCATTGGTTATACATGACATACTGTTATTAGGCTATCTATTGATTATCATTATGCATTTTGGTTACAATGCCTATTTCTTATTGCATTATATCCCACATACATAGTACATTCAAATGTACTAACGCATACTCTTGCCTATATGATATCACCATGTAGGAAGCGGAGCCCAAGTTGATCATCCTCCTCCTCCACGTGGCTAGTTGGTGCTATTTCAAGCTGGTTGGTGAATCATCCATTTCGGGGACCTTATTCTATCTTGTCCTCTTGCTTTGTATTGAGACAATCTATTTTATGTCCTATTTTGACTATGAGGGTGAGCCCGGTTACTTTTGTTTGGCCCCTGCTCTATCTATGTATTTAGAGATATTGTTGGACAAGTTATGTATCTACTTTATGAGCTTGACTCTTTCTCTCTTAATGATGATGTTTTGCAAGCTATCCCATAGTCCCTTTGCCCCTTATCCTTATTTTATGTCTTTTACATGCTTTCACGACCAATGATGTGTAATGACAAGTTAAGAGGCTTGATTGGGGTCCCTTTGAGTTCCTCATTTGTTGTGTCACGTCTATGCCCTAGGCTTGGATTGTAACAAACCCCACCAGCACAAGGACCACATCATAGACTTCTTCACTAACCTCTACACTACTAAGCACTCTCAGGTTCCCCTCCCTTCCCATAATAATACCCCTCATACCACCAACACTACTCATGTGAAAGAGGTTTTAGATTTCCCCTTAAGGACTTAGAGGTTCTTGCAGCCTTGAAATCCTTCAAGGCCACAAAAGTTCCAGGCCTAGATGGCATTCACCCTCTTTTCTATCAGAAGTATTGGAACATTGTAGGTGATAAGACCCTTTCCTTCTGTAGAGATTCCTTCCTAAGAGGCCACATGCCTCCTGAATACAACAACACCTTTCTCTGTCTGATTCCCAAATACCAAAATGCCACCATGATAAAAGACTAGACCCATTGGACTGTGCAACACTATTTACAAGCTTGTCACAAAAATCATCGTTAACCGCATCAAAACTTTCCTCCCATCCCTCTTTAGTCCAACTCAAGCCAGTTTCATCCATAAAAGAGGAGTCTCTGACAATGTCATTATTTTCCAGGAATACATGTCACAATTCCACAAGATGAAAGGGAAGCAAGATAATATGATCCTGAAAATAGACCTGGAAAAGGCCTTTAACTGGCTGGAATGGTCTTTCATAAAGTACACCTTAGACTACGTCCAGTTTCCCCCCAGGATCACCAAACTCATCATGTCCTGTGTTAATGGTAGCCAGATTTCTATCCTCATTAATGGTGAAAAAACATATCCTTTCCTTCCCACTAGAGGCATTAGATAAGGGGACCTAATGTCTCCTTACCTTTTCATACTCTGTATGGAAACACTGTACAAGGCTATTGAGCTTGAAGACCATACAAACACTGGGTCCTCATTAAGATATCCACAAGAGGCCCCAAAGTCTCCCACCACTTTTTTGCGGATAATAACCTTTTTGCAAAACAAATCAGAAGAACTCCAAGACCATTACGGACCTCCTAGACCTCTTTAATAGGGTGTCTAGTCAGAAAATTAACTTTCCAAGTCCAAGGTCTTTTTCTCCTCAAATTGTACAGCTATCAATAGGTTCACTAATTAACTGATATTCAAAATCATTTCTTTCAGGATCTTTTAATCTGTCAAAATATCGAATTTCTAAATTTTTGTAAGGCCCTCCTGGAATTCCTTCAACAGCTATGAGTACACCCTTCAAATTAAGAACTCTGACTCCTTTGGCAAATACCTTGGGTTTCCAATCCTCCATAAGAGACCCAAGGATAATGACTTTCAATTTATACTGGATAACATAAGTAAAAGATTAGCGGTTGGAAAACCACTCATCTTAATATGACTGGCTGATCTGTTTTGTCCAAATCCATCGTCAGCAGTATTTCTAACCATGTTATGCAACTCATCAAGCTGCATGCCAAGTCACAAAAGCCATTGACAAAGTCCAAAGGGACTTCTTATGGGGTTCCACCCTTGAGGAAAGGAAACTCCATCTTGTCAGCTAGGAAACCATTACCAAAACCAAAGGGGAAGATGGCCTGGGTCTCCAAAAATGCTGTCACGACCCAAGCCAAGGGCCTAGACGTGACATGGCAAATGGGGAACCCGAAGGAACCCCAAACAAGCCTCTTAACTTGTCATTACACACTCTTGGTCGTGGAAGCATATAAAAGACATGTAGAATAGAATGGGGCATTGGGGATAAGGGAAAGTTTTGCAACACATCAACATCAAAAGAGAAGGAATCATAGCTTATACCATAAATACATAACTTGTCCAACAAACACCTCTACATACATAGATAGAGTGAGGGCCAAGACAAAGCAATCGGGCTCACCCTCATAGTCAAATAGAACATAAGATAGTGTCTCAATACATAGATAAGAGGAAAACATAAACCAAAGTCCCCAAAATGGAGGACTTGCCAACAAGCTTGGAATAGTACCGTCTAGCCACGTGGAGGAGGAGGACGATGATCGACTTGGGCACCGATTCTTACATGGTGATATCATGTAGGCAAGAGTATGTGTTAGTAAGTTTGAATATACTAAGTATGCAGGATGCAATGCAACAAGAGATAAGCTTCATGATCAACATGCATAACAATAGGCAATAGGCATAATATAGCAAGATGACATGTATGATCAATGCATAAATAAAACGTGCTTAAGAAATCCATATTTATATAGAATATCATATGTGTAGAAGAGACCAAGCTAGATTTTTAAGGTATATACCACTTGGGGTTAGTGATGATGTTGCTCCATCACTTAGGTAGATGATTACAAACCCTTATCTCGGTTGGTGGAGAAGTACGAACCCTTCCCTCGGTTACCCGGGCTCTTGTCCCTCCGAATCGGGCATGGTCTAATACAACACTTTATATAGAGTTCATCATATGCATAATCTCATTTCATCATGATATAGTCAATTATAGCATATATATATATATATATATATATATATATATATATATATATAAGCTCTTTTCATCACCATAACACCATTCATATCATATCTCATGCTTCGGGCCTTTATTTTCTCAAGAAACCATAACTGGACATTTTATCAAACACCTTGGGGGTGTGTAGTAGGGGTAAAAGACCATGCAATTTAGAGATGAAATCATGCAAGAAATCTGTTGTAAGACCATCAATCAACACCTTGCAACACCCCCCAAGACATTCACATCAAAAGCCCACATCAAATCCAACATTAGATCCAAGATTTAGAGCTCAAAACATGTTAAAACAACCATACTTTCATGCATTAAAATTACTGTACAGTAAATTTCTCAATATACAAGACCCACATGTAAAATGAACTTTAAAAATGATGCATTTTTAAGTAAAAGAGGGTTTAGGAACCATGGGTGGAAGGATCCAATAGTTCAACACCACATACCTTAGCTTTGGAGAAGTTCTTGGTGAAGGTTGACAATGGAGACTTGAAGCATGAAGAGAATCCTTAAATCCGGATGAGGGTTTTGGATCTTGAATTTGGGAGTGAAAATATGGCTAAGTGTTTTGGGGAGTATATGGAAATATTTAGGATGATGTACGGGTGAAATTTGACTAAACATATTTGGAAAATTTGGGTCCAACACTTAGAATGTTTTGGGCCGCACAAGAAAAAATTGCTAGGCGAAAAACACATCTCTGCATCGTGGAGAGCGATTTTACTAAAGTGCACCCAAGGTGAGTAGTAGAAGCATCACGAACAGCTGAATGGAAATCGTCCCTTAAAAAATTATAATTGCTATCTTTTCGCCCTTAAATCGCGGGTAGACCCTTTTTCACCTAATTTTGACTCCTTGATCACAAATATGAAGTCGGATTTTCGAGATAACCAACAAATTTTTAAATATATGAAAAACAAGATTTCGAGCACTTCCAAGGCACGTTTTTAGGCATTTTTTGGGGTTGTTACAAATGCGAGCTTAGAAACAGAGCCACATGGCCAATTTGACTTGGAGGATTACCAGGAACCCACAAAGCTTGTGGGTAAGAGTGTTGTCTAGTAAATATCAACCCAGGTTGGACAACACCCCAAATTCTAACAACATAGCTAGGAAAACTGTGTCTAGGACCTGGAAATTTATCTAAGATGGATGGAAGGATTATGAAGGAGCTTTGGGGTAGATTGTGTACTCTAGGAACAAAATCAGATTCTTGATGGAGTAATGGATCCCCCATTTAGGCCCTATAAAGCACAAAGTGGTAGGCCCCCTTAACAAAGGTGAGCAAGAGCTGAAAGTGAAAGATCTTATCTGCAATAATGCTTAGAACCTCGATGCTCTGTCATTCCACCTCCCTCAGGACCTAGCCAACATCATCCACTCATACCCTATTCCTGAAGCTGCCAAAAGAAATAATACTATCAACTGGCAACCTACAAAAAGGATGGATGCCTGAACATTAGCAGTGCCTATATCCACATCTGTAGCAAACCATCTGCTGGATAAAGACCTTCTATGGCTATGGAAAATCCAAGCTCCTAACAAAATCAAGACCTTCTTGTGGCTGGCCAATCTTAATAGACTACCCATCAACAGTTCTCTCCATAAGGGAGGAATGGACCTGCCTGCCTCTTACCATATGCCTAGTCATGCCACAGAGAATATTGTCCACATCTTCTTCGATTGTGGCAATGTTTTTTACTTTTGGAGGGATTTATTGACTCTCTCCACCTTTTCCCCTCCTATATATAAGAGACGTCAATAGGGCCAATTGGAAGGCAACATGGGCCCATGTTGATAAAAAAAAAAACACCTCAACCTTTTCATCACTTGGGTACAGCTGCTACCCTTCTGCTTATGGAATCTATGGATCACAAGGAACGAGAACCAATTCAATAATAAAAGGGTAAAACCAAAAGCAAAGTTATGTTATCAAAAGGTTGTGGAATTTCTTCTCATGGCAAGCTAAAGAGAACGAAATAACAGCCCCAAGACTACTATATATGTTAAGTAGAATCCCCTAGCTGAGGGACACTATAAACTTAATTTGGATGGCGCTGTAAAAGATTCTCGTGGTCCAAGATGGCATGGTGAAATTTTCAAAAATCACAATGGTGAGTGGATAGGTGGATTTAGTTGCAAAGGGCATTGGACAAACCTACTCCAAGGGGAATTACAAGCATTGCATAAAGCCCTAACAATGGCTGTGGAAAGGAAACTGGTACCACTAGAAGTTCAAATGGACTACCTTAAACTCATCTCCATTTTGGATAAAGGTAATCATTTATAAACATCTAATACTTAACTGCAGGTGCTTGATGTAGGCATTGGGAGTTCCATAGGTAATGCACATCTACAGGGAACAAAATACAACGGCAGACGCACTGGCCAGGAAGGAAGGGTGCGCAACAAGAGGGCAGGGGCAACCAAACCTTTTTGGAAATTCCGCCAATGTGTGTTCAGACACACTTTCTAGCAGCCATTTCTGAAACTACTTTTGTACGAACTATTAAAACAAACTCATTATTACCTCAGGGCCGGGGTGTGGCCATCTTAACTCATGTACCCAGACAAATGCCCTCACTGAAGGACCCTAATTGCCTAATTAATGGAAGTCCAGTTTAACCAAAATAAAAAAGAATAGTTTCATTCTAGGTAAAAAAAAAAAAGAAAGAAAGAAAGAAATTCAACTAACATGATAAGAAAAGAATATTATTTTGACGAAATAATTGAAATATTATTTTGACAAAATTATTGAATCGTTATCGTATTCCCAAAAGGAAGTGAGGGGAATTTTTATGGGTAGGTAATCATAAAGAAGTGAGTCCAATTATAGAGAAGTGGATCCACGTAAGTGTTTTTTATTTTTTTTAAAATTAGTTCAAGTTAATTTTAGAATGACTAATAGGATAGCAGTAACACGCTATAAATGAAACTGTTAATTGGGGGTTAATATTTGTCGTGTTAAAAATAAGGGTAAAGTAATGGTAAAAGGTTATGATTGAGAGTAGCTATGCACCAATTCATATAATTAAAGAGTATTCTAGATTTTTTTTTTTTTCGTTTTAATTTTTTTCCTTTTTTTTTTTTGTTAGGGGGGGGGGGAGGGGGGGGTAGGATGGGGAAAGGGTAGTAAATGGTATTCCTTGTCATGGGAAAGCTGAAAGCAGACATAGATGGAACATCCTTTGTTAGGATAGCAAAAGAACATCATGCAACTCTACCTATTAACTATGTAAAGCGTACTAACGTTGGCCCACTGCAATCTACAAACAGGAATGACCAACTACTGCAGTGTAATAACTAATAGTGCATTCAATCTATGAATATTATTACCCTTTTGCAACCAAAAAAATAGTATTCCTTGTCACGGTACGTCAGGGCACATGTCATTCTCCATCCACCAATCTCAAACTAATAATTTCTCAAACATAAAAAAGCATATTAGCTCCACCAACCACGACCATACAAAAAGCTATGTTTGACTCAATTATAAATTTCGACTTATTGTTGATGTCACCCAATAATATGCAAATTGTGCAAGTATCTTTAAATCATCATCAAAATTTCTTCAGGAAAACGATTCTTCTGGTGAATGTAAAGGGGAAAAAAACAGACTCATTTGATAAGAGATATTAAAGAATATAACATATGTATCAGTTATAATATTATTTAGTAGATCTTTGTTTAGTAAAATTTTGAGTGTATATACAACTAATATATACATTAATTATACATCATACTCAATATTATGGAGTATATGACTAATACATGTCAAATTATGATTATTAATAACACAAAGACTATTAGTATATAGAGAAATGATCTCAACATTTTAATCTCAATAGCACTAATACAGTATATTCAATATTTTTCATATACAGTTCATCAAGCAACTTAAGGTTTTGTTTGGTAGAATGTATTAGGAGAAATAATTCATTTATCATGTATGGTATTATTCAGTATTATGTCGGGTAGGAATTTGGGGCATATGTATAGCTAAAATATATATTAATTATACACCCCAGGCATTATATGGTGTATAACTAACACCTTCTATTTAGTGATATTAGTAATCTATATGATTTAATACCATGAGATTAATATATCTAAAGATAAAAATATCCTTCAAATCCTGTTAAGCATTTTGTTTACTTTCTTGGTTTTATGTTTTATATTTGTAGTAGTAAATTTTTTAAAATAAATTAGCTTATAAATTTTATTATGTAGAGAGAATTGTATATTGCTAAATAAAATCCTATGTAAATCAATAAAATATTTGAATTGTGAGTTGTCTAAAATAATTGAAAAGGCAAATATATGACTACATGATGTTTGTGATCTTAATTGAACATATATTTGTTGATATATGTGGTTTTTTATTTATTTGTATTTTGAACCATTTATAAAATTGCATATATATTAAAATTATAACTGGCAATTTTTATGTATAAATATAGATGTTTTATTTCATTTTACTATTATTTATCGTCTTTTCGATTTTGAAAGTAAAAGGTCTATTTTTTAAAATTGAAAATTAACGTGTTGTGAAAAATCAATTTAATAAGATAATAATAATTATTTATCCTTCAATAATTCAAGTGAGAATATTAAAATGAATAAAAAAGCATTGTAAAGATGGATGGGTCTCCTTAAGGACATAATTTTAAAGAATTTTTTTTGTAGAATTTCAAATCACACAAATAAATGATATATCTAACTTTTAACACAATGAACTAAATATTTGATAAAAAATAATTGTTACATTACATTTCTTTTATTATTAATCCCTATATTATTAATTCTTACCTAATTTGTATTTGTACCAAACGAATCCTATGTCTCTTCCCTCCTCTCAAAACCACCCTTTCCCACTTTCTACTTCTAACTTCCCACCTCCCATCCATTGCATTCACGTGAGTTCTTTCCGTTCAAATTTGAAGTAGTGAATAGTTTAAAAAAAGTGGATCTTCAATTTAGGATGTATTTAGCATGGAGGAAAATATTTTCCTTGAGAATAAAGTTGATTTCTAATTCATGTTCTCATGTGTTAGTGAATAAAAATATTTTAAAAAAGATATCTTTTATTTTCATTAAAGAGTAAACATTTTTTTAGTACAATAGTTTCTTAAATGAAAATATTTCATAACATAAAATATTTTTTTAAAAAAATATTTAAACTTTTTTTTTGGAGGGGGTGAGGGGTGAGGGTGGGGGCAGGGTGAAGTAAACATTTAAAATTTTCAAAATTTAATTTTTTTTAAAAAAAATGCATTTGTAAATTTTATTTTATTTTTGTATTGTGGTGGTGGTGGGGGTTGTTAGACCCCGTAATTAGCTTAATGGAGGCCAATTGCTCATTCGGGAAAAATTGTTGGGATTGAGGTATATTTTAAATTTAACTAATTTATGATGCGTGAGTATGGAATCAAGTGAATTT
>JAOTQR010080616.1:0-40720 GCA_025774065.1 Solanum ossicruentum | reverse complement strand
GGTCTCTAATCTTGCACCAGTGCATGGTCTCATTTAAGTTTTTACTTCACATACAGTATATCCTACCTTACATATTCTGTACATTAACTCATGCACCTTGTCCTTAACTTCTAAGGTCATAACAATTAGCTCATACTGACGTCCCTTACGAGGGACCTGCATTTCATTCTGCAGGTACAAGTGATAGTAGATTTCCCCAGTAGGAGTACAAGATATCCAGCTGCTATTACCAAGCTCAAGGTTGCTCCGGGGCTTTATGTGTGTCTAGAGCTTATATGTTTATATTGTACAGTTACTTGAGGCGGGGCCTGTTCTGATCTTTGCCAGATACTTTCTCTTATCTAGAGGCTTTGTAGACTATCTAAATTAAAGTGTGGTCATGTCTCATACTTTAAACACCGTGGCCCCAATGGGCTATTCTTATACATTTCTTTTTGGCTTGTTATCGTTGTTTATCTTCTTAAAGGCATGGCAAAGGTAGAAATCTCTTAAAATATGTATAGAAAGTGCATAGACATAGGTTGGTTCTTTCGAGCTTTATCGGCAGCGGATGCCAGTCCGCCCTAACGAGACTTTGGGGCGTGACAACACCCTTCATGGGTGACAGCATCAAATAGACCCACTCGCCAACTTTAAATTCAAGCTCCTTTCTCCTCAAATTGGTATAGGACTTTTGGCGACTTTGGACCGTCTTCAACCCTTCTGTAATCATCCTATCCTTCTCAAGAGCCTCCATAACCAGTTCTGGCCCTAACAAATCCACCACTCCAACCTCAAACCACCCAACTAATGATCTATAATGTCTACCATAGAGAACCTCAAAAAGATCCATACAAATTCTTGAATGAAAGCTATTGCTATAAACAAACTCAATCAATGGAAGATGATCATTCTAACTACCTTAAACTCCAATACCAATCCCTAAGCATATCCTTAAGTGTTTGGATAGTTCATTCAGCGTGGCCATCCATTTGAGAGTGACAGGCCATACTAAGCTTTACCTTGCTCCCAAGGCCTCTTTGGAAGGCCCTCGAAAAGTGTAAAGTAAATCGAGCACCACGATCCGATATAACAGACAAAGGAACACCATTTAATCTCACCAACTCATAAATATACAATTTAACATAGTTTATGGCCCCATAAGTTGTCTTAACCAGCAAGAAATGACCCTACTTGGTCATCCCATCAACCACAACCCAAATGAAATCAAAACCCTTTCTAGTCTTGGGCAACCCAACCACATAATCCATATTAATCTTCTCCCACTTCCATGTAGGAATCTCTATGTCTTGGGTTAAGCCACCCGGCCTTTGATGTTTGGCTTTGACTTGTTGGCAACTCTGACAACTGGATACAAATTTGGCAATGTCCCTCTTCATACCTCCCCACAAATACACCTCTCCCAAATCTCTATACATCTTAGTAGAATCCGGGTTAATAGAATATGAAGAACCATGAGCCTCATCAAGAATCGTTTTTCTCAAGCCATCCGCACAAGGCATACATAACCTACCTTGGTATCTATGGGCACCATCTCCCCCTTGGGAGAAAACCTCTACCTTACCACCCTTAAACAATGCCTTCAATTCTAACAAAGTGGGATCAAGATCTTGCTTAGCTTTCACCTCTTCAACAAACGAAGATTTATAGCCACCAAATATCCCAATACCCCCATTATCTACCTCTTCTAACCTAACTCTCAATCTCTCCAACTGATTGACCTCCTTACCACCCCTTTGCCCCCAGCATAAACATGTGCTAGGATACCCATGGACACCCTACTCAAAGCATAGACCACTGCATTAGACTTAACAAGATGATGATACACACTCATATCATAATACTTAAGAAGTTATAACCACCTTCTTTGTCTCAAATTGAGATCTTTTTGAGTAAACACATATTAGGGACTCTTATGATCGTTAAACACATCAACATGCACTCCATAGAAATAATAACACCAAATTTTTAAAGAAAATACTACGGCGGCCAATTCAAGATCACGAGTAGGATAATTTCTTTCATCCACTTTGAGTTGCCTAGAAGAATAGGCTATGACCTTACCATTTGGCATCAAAACACAACCCAAACCCATCCAGGAAGCATCATAATACACGACAAACCCTTCTAACCATTCTGGTAGAGATAATATAGGAGCGGACACAAGCTTATCTTTTAAGGTTTGAAAACACATTTCACACTTATCGGTCTACATGAACATAGCCTTCTTATAGGGTAACTTAGTCATGGGAGAAGCAATAGAAGAGAACCCATTCGCAAACCTTTGGTAGTAACCCACTAAGCCTAAGAAGCTCCTAATGTACGATGGGGTCAATGGTTTATGCCAATTTCTAATCATATCCATATTTTTAGGATCCACTTTAATACCATCCCCCAATACCACATGACATAGGTAGGTAACCTCCTTCAACCAAAATTCACACTTCTCATATTTACCATATAAATTCTCTTCCCTCAACCGTTGTATCACTACCCTCAAATGACCAATATGCTCCTCTACACCACGAGAATAGATCAAAATGTCATCGATGAAAACCACAACAAATGAAGATAGCTGGTGCATTGGTCAACCCAAAAGATATAACCACTAATTCATAATGCCCATACCTATTCCGGAAGGTGGTCTTGGGAATATCACACTCCCTCACCTTCACTCGATGATACCCGGACTGAAGATTAATCTTAAGAAGTGACTAGCCCCTTGATGTTGGTCAAACAAATCATCAATCCTTGGTAGAGGATACTTATTCTTAAAGGTGACCCCATTAAGGTGCCAGTAGTCAATACACATTCTAAGAGACCCATCCTTCTTTTTCACAAACAACACCAGTGCACCCCAAGGTGATTAGCTAGGCCTAGTACAACCTTTCTCCAACAAATCCCTCAATTGCTCCTTCAGCTCCTTTAACTCCTCCAGGGCCATCCGATAAGGGGGAATATAAATGGGTTAAGTATTGGGAAGGAGGTCTATATCGAAATCTATTTTCCTTTCGGGAGGAACACCAGGAAGGTCACTTGGAAAGACATTAAGAAACTCATTTACAACCAGAATCGACTCTATAGGAATGACTTTGGACTCCATATCCCTAACCTTCACAAGATGGTAAAGACACCCCTTAAAAATCAACTTACCAGCTTTAAAGCAAGAGATGATTCTACCTTTGACTACCATATTATGACTTTCCCATTCAAGGACAGGTTCATTTGGGAATTGGAATTTGACTCTATGGGTTCTACAATCAATAGAGGCATAATATGCATGTAACCGATCCATCCCATGAATAACATCAAAGTCAACCATATCCAACTCAACAAGATCACAAGGCAATATTTTATGCAAGATGCAAATTGGAAAATTTCTATACACCTTTCTAGAAATAATGGATGCACCAATAAGAGTATACACCTCATAAGGCTCACACAACAAATCGGGCATAACATGAAACATTTTTGCAATAAGAGGAGTAACAAAAAAGAGAGTGACACCCGTGTAGGTCAATGCATACACATTAAAATCAAATACTTTTAACATACTGCTAACAACATCGGGCACCTCATCTACCCCTTGCGTTCCATGAAGAGCATAAAACTCGATTGTGGCTTGTGGAACCACCTTGTGGACCACCTCTCCCTAGAGGAACCGCATTATCACCTCAGCCTTGTGGAGGAACATCCTTACCCTTGTTGTGATTTTGAAGGCAATCTATTGCCTTATGCCCCATTTTCCCACAACCATAACAAGGACCGATATACTTTAGCATGGGCCACCATAACCCTTATCACACTTCAGAAACATATCATTAGGACCCACACCACCTTCACTTTGGGCCCATGTGATGTCATTGGCATACCTCCTATTAGAAGCATGAGAAGATCCTTGGCATTGATGAAACTAACCACCTTTGGGACTTTGGAATCTACCATCACAACAGGCCCTCTTGGCCTCATTACCCCTTACTTTCCTAAGATTCTCCCCTCCATTTGTTTGGCATAGGTCATAAAGCGGGACAAATCCATGTCACTAATTAACATAGAGGACTGGCACTCCTTACTCACCAAGTTGGATACCCTTATCATAAATTTATTCATTCTAGACCTCGAATTGGCAACCATGTGTGGAGCATACTTTAAGAGTTGGATGAAATTGAGGGCACACTCCCTCACACTCATTGGCCCTTGTTTCATATTCATAAACTCCATCATCTTGGCCTTCGTACGCTTAAGAGGGAAGAACCGATTAAGGAAGGCTGCTTAACTCCTCGTATAGAAACAAATTGTTGACCCCCTTCTTCTCTTTCCATTAATTAAACCATATTTGTGTTACCCCTTTGAGTTGGTAAGCCGCCAACTCCGCCTTCTCTTTTGATCTTACACCTACAATATCTAATATTCTGTAAAATTTCATCATTGAATTCTTGAGGGTCCTCATCCAATTTAGACCCATTGAACTCTGGTGGATTCATGCTCATGAAGTCCCTCACTTGAAATGCTAGAGTTGGAGTAGGAGGGGCTTTGGCCCCTTGAATGGGTTGATTAGCCACAACTTGAACTTGCAAAGTGAGAGCATCCTCGAGCTCACCATGAGTCGGTTGTTCCTCAGGTGTGCAAGCTCTTCTTCCTATTATGTTATCCATGATGTAAAAATGGAAAAAAATATTCATTAGAAGGGAAATATTAGCTAACCTCTATAGCATGACATAGACAATGAAGAAAGAAAACATTTTCTAAAACGTCTCATAGCCTCCTACTTATAGCTGTAGTGCACAATACAACCATGAATAAGACTGTAAACGACGTGGTGTGTTGCATGATGAGGATAATTAATAACCTTGTGCTCTGATACCAAGTTTTTCATGACCCAAGTATAGTGGCACGTCTGGCCTAAATTCCGCATCAAAACAATGCAAGAACGTGTCTACCGTGCCTGGAGGACTTTGAAACTCTCTAGAATTGTGCGGAAGATTGAAGATAACACTAGAGAGACCTGGAAGGTTCCAGAAACGTGTAGAAATATGTGGAGAGGCCTTGTAGTCTTTAGTCCTCTCTAGAATTGGGTGGAAGAATCTAGAGAAGGCCTAAAGTGTAAACATATAGGGACTTGTTGTGTAAATATTAATTATACTTTGGCCCCTAGAAAGTTGTATAAATTGGAGGGCCATTCATTTGTTACACATCCAGAAATCTAGAAATCATTCAATCTTTGAAAAACATTCTTCCAATACATGTTCTATTACTTATAAAAGCTCTTTTGTCTTCTTGATCTAGCGTTCCCTTAGAGGTTCGAAGTTGAAAGGCTTACCAGTATTTGCAAGATCATGAAAGATTCATGAGAAAAGTGACTTGTGCCACACAGAAGTTCTAGCGTGAGTTCTAAGTCCGTGACCGAGTGGTATCAGAGCGGGTTGGAACTAAGGGAAGCATGGCAAGTGAAGGAGACATCAACGCACCCACCACCGCCAACATTACCTTGGATGTGGCAATCCCATCCTGCCATAGATGAGGGTTATGTACCTCATCCACCTTATCGGGTTGTGGCAATCCCGTACTACCAAAGATGAGGGTTATGTACCTCCTCCACTTTCCATGTGGGTGGCATGCCTTGGATTCAAACTACTAAGTTGCTTGGTCTATGATGCTGGGCTCTTCCCACACATGTAATATGCTCTATATAAGTATGTTTTACTTCAAGCATTGTTCATGCATGCCATGTTGCTAATATACTATCTCTTGCTTACAATTATGCATTTCGATTATGTTGCCTATCTCTTGTTGCATTGCATCCTACATACCTAGTACATTCAAATGTATTAACACATACTCTATACCTATAGGATATTACAATGTAGGAACCGGAGCTCTACTTGATCACCTACCCCCACGTTGCTAGTACTATCTCTTCAAGCAAGTTTGGTGAGTACTCAACTCCGAGAATAATATCTTTTAATCTTATGTTATGCAAAGACTGCCTTTCTTTTATTGTAAATTTGTTCCTATGAGGGTGAGCCCGGAAAATTGTCTTGGGCCCCGCCCAATATTAAGTTTAGAGGTGTTGTTGGACAAGTGATATAATGATCCTTTGAGCTTGACTCTCTTGAATCTTGTGTGTTTATAAGCTTTGAAAGTCTCCCTTAGACTTTTTACCTTTATTTTATGTCCTCTTATTATTGTTTAATTGCGTACGCGACCAAAGATGTGTAATGATATGCTAAGAGGCTTATTTAGGGTCCCTTGGGCTTCCCTATTTGGCGTTCACGTCTAGGCTATAGGTCTGGGTCATGACATGGGTGGATTTACAGAAGGCCTTTTTGGAAAGGTACTTCCTGAGGTCAAAAAAGCTCAAATTAAAAGATCAAATCAACAATTTTGAGCAATTATCTAGTGATTCAATTAGTACAGCGTGGGAGAGATTTACAAAGTGTTTGAGAAGCATCTGAGACCACAAAATTATTGACGATGCGTTAGTAGAGCTCTTCTACCATTCTCTCGATGAAAATAGTCACGCTTATGCCGATACTAGAATTGGGGGCATGTTTTTGGATCAACCGTTCACAAGGATCGCAGAGAGAATGGAGTAAATGTTTAAAGCCAACCGTGCATGGGGGCAAAGGGAGAGAGCTTCTAAAAGGAGCTTGTGTGATGTTAATGTTAGTCAGAGAAAGCTAAGATCAACGAAGAGATCATGCAACAACTTTCTCAACTTTGCACAAGTATGGATTTGCTAGTGAAGAAAAATCAAGAAAGAATGTATGTGGTAGTCCACTAACCTCCTAGAGCACTCGTGTATGATTAACCTTATTATGATGAGTATGCTTTTTTGGTGAGTGATGTAAGGCTACTTGATTTCATAGTATTTGGCATAAGATATAGATCCCTCCTTGGCACATAAAGGCATTTACCAACTCTAACACAACTGTTATCGTATCTCCACTCTTTCACATGTTCATATTCTCCCATAACTAGTCAGCTTCAAATTTGCATACATACTTGAACACCAAGATACATGGATTATTGTTGCTAAATAAAGTTCATGAGGTATTTCATCTCATGTACATTTCATTACATCTCACATGTACAAGTTTTATGCAAATAAAACATGATGTGGCTTGGTCAAATTAGCACCAATTTTTAAAAGTGTTTGAATCTTAAATGGCAGGGCGATGTGTATGTCTAACGTTTAAGATGAATGAATGTATATACATTTTAAGTCAAAATAAGGAGATCGCGGTCTTAAATAAAGTGTGAGAAGTGAGGTGCTTGTAGGACTTAGGAAGCTAGCAAGTGAAGTACCTACTTGCTTAGCTTAAATTTTCTAGCTAGATAGAGATAAGGCCCGAGTCGATTCTGTCCAACTCCGATAATGAATAAAGTCTGGGTTAAGGATGTGACTTGAGCCCACATTTTAGCATCATAAATGGACAGTATTTATAGCCCAAGAAGAATAATAAAAGGGCCCAAGTACATCACAACCCACTTGACTAATTGGTCTCAAACTAAGTGAAGAGAAATTAGGAAAATTGGCAACCAAAGTCCATCAGTTTGCAACCCATTTAGGCCTAAGTGAATAAGACAAGCCGCTGAATCACCACCTAAATAAAATAAGAATAAAAATACAAGAGAAAGTCAGCCAAAAGTATCTTTTAAAAGGGCTTACAAGTAGCTCCTTCAAGTCATTTCACTTAGACAAAAAAAATCAGCTTTCCAAAGCTTTCTTTCTACACCTTATTAACCTTGCAAAGCAGCCACATGGAGACTTTTAGGGTTCTTGGAGAGTCCCTACTTCTTGAGGGTAAGGTAAGTAAGAATACTTGTGTGTTTAGTATGGTTTTCTTATGAAGAACAAGAGATTAAGCTGGTTATGTTTATGCTAAAATTTTTGGACAGCATGTGTTTTAAAGATTGTTGTATGCTTTTCTTGTTTATTTGGTAACTTTTCTCTTCTCGAGTAGTTGTATTATGAATTAAGGTTTATTTTTTAATAAGGTTCAGTTGTATAATGATGTATTAAGGTTGCTGCACTATTTGTTCTACGCAAACAATTGAGTGTTAGTGTGTTATCCTAAGTGTGGTATTTGTAGAATTTGTGGGATGATTAATTGAGGACTATTGCCTCACGTCCTCCACCTATTTTAGGAAATATTTTGGGACTATTTCGAGACCATATCTTATGCATAAATTTCGTGGGATCAGTTTAGTTGAAGTCGATACAGGTTTGGAATGGTTAACGTCAAAATGTAATGAAGGGATGCAATGTTATGCTGCCTACTTGTATGTTGTGTATAATTGTTATGTCTTGTTCTTTGTGGGATGTTGTAAGACTTCTATGGCACTAAAAAAGGTTGTGCATGATATGTATATGAGAATGTGTATTAGAAAATATGATTAGTCGGAAAGGTTGAAAGAATATGATAGGGTTTATAATTATATGCTTCCTGCTCATGTGTTGTTTTCTTTATGAGACTGGGCTGCCAAAATGTATCTATTAGCTGCTAATGCTAGTTTTATCTCCTTTTATATTATAGATAGATATTTGAATGAAAGAAAGGTAACTTCGAGACAAGGTCGTACAACGAGTTATGAAAGGCTACTCGATTTTGCATTCCTATAAAATCCAGATTCTTTCTAGGAACATAAAGGCACTTACCAAATCTGAAACAACTATTAACCATCTCTCCACTCTTTTACATGTTCATATGGTCCCATATATTGTCACATTCAAATCTTCATACATACGTGAATACCAAGTTACATGGGTTTTTATTGCTAAGTAAAGTTCACGATTTGTTTCATCTGATATGCATTTCATTATTTGTGTAACGTACTCTTTTCATTATCGTATTATCTTGTATGATTATTTATATGTCACATGCTACATATACAGACCTACATCTCCAATATTATGACTACCAAAAGAATCATATCAAAGGTAATCAAAGGATAAAGTAAAGTATATTACTTATTGATAGGTGGTAAACTCATCGGTGGAAGAATCACCTAGCCAAGGTCGATCCTATTATGGGAGGTAACCCTAGGGGTGAAAGGAAAAGCCTAGCAGGGGCCAATCCCTATATTGATTTACCACAGATTAACTGGTCATTTGTATTACATGTTTTGTACAGATTATACAATAAAGGTAAAGTAGTAAAAAGAACATAAAGTACATGCTTCCACTGTATAACTAAAGGTGCTCTCTTATCCTTACACCAGTGCATAAATTCATTTGACTTGTTACTTCATGTATTATATTTCCTTCCTTATATATTCAGTATATTATCTAATACTAACGTCCCTTATGGGGGACCTGCATTTCATGCTGCAGGTACAGTGCTAGTATCTCTCCCCAGTAGGAGTACAGGATATCCAGATGTAGTTACCAAGCTCCAGGTTTCTTCGGAGCTTTGTTGTCTAGAGCTTATATTTTTGTATTGTATAGTTAGTCACGAGGCGGGGCCTATCTTGACTCTGATCAGATATTATTCCTTATGCAGAGGGGTTGTAGACTATGTAAATTAAAGTGTGGTTGTGTCTCTTACTTTAGACAACGTGGCCCCATTGGCCTAGTCATATGCATTTCTGTTTGGCTTGTTATTACTGTTTTACTTTCTTAAAAGCATGTTGAATGTAAAAGTCCCTTATAACATGTATAGAAATATCATGGGTACAGGTCAGTTCTCCCGAGCCGTATCAACAATGGGTGCCAGTCCGCCTTGATGGGACTTTGAGGTGTGTGGGTTTCTGGAACAATGCCCAAGGGTCTAATTCAGATAATTGGTGTCAAGGTTTCGTAAACTAAGGTCGGAACTACAATCGAGAAGGTTCTTGTAGAGATAACCATGGTGGTTATTTTGATAGGAATAGGGTTCTAGAAGCCAAGTGGGGTAGAAGAGATGGTTTTAGGAATGACCCATATATGCCACCCCATAATCATAATGCTAGGTCTAGCAATTGTAGAGTTGAAGAGATGTTTGACCGATTGATTAAAAAGGTCGAAACACAAGATGAGACTTTATGGGGAATGAAGTCCGATATTTCAAGTACTAATCAAAAGATAGAGTCTCATTTGGTGGTCATTAAGCAACTTGAGCAACAATTCGGTCAGGTGTATACTCAATTGAATCAATGCCCGAAATGTACAATGCGAAGCAATATGGTTCAAAATTCAAAAAATGAGGGCATTGTATGGCAGTCACGACTAACGGAGATAAGGGTACCACTAATCCTCTAATGCTAGAAGATGACGGTGATGTGCATGAAGAGATAGCTGTAGAGAAGGTTGTGAATGAAGGAGAAGACGGCAACAAAGATGGTTTAAGCGGGGAACCTGCTAAGGAGCTAGAGAAGTGTAAGACCGTCCCAAGGCCTCCTCCTCCCTTTTCCCAAAGACTCAAACAAAAGGAGGAGGATGGTAAGTTTAAACATTTCCTCTCCATGATAAAGCAATTGTCCATCAAGATTTCCCTTATCGAAGCATTGGAGAAAATACCCGTTTATGCTAAACACATGAAGGGTTTGGTGATTAAAAAGTGCACAATAAGCCAAGAGCTTTCTCAACAGCTCCAACATTATTATGCCATTAACGCTAAGTCCTTTATTCAAAAAAGGGAATACCCCAGGGCATTCACCATCCCTTGTATCATTGGTGATGTAGAGTTTGTAATAACTTTGTGCAATTTGGGAGCTAGTACAAACCTAATGCCTCTTGCAATCTTCAAAAAGCTTGGTTTGGGTTCTCCTACTTGTAAGAGAATGAGGTTGGTAATGGTGGATAAAACAATCAATAAATTAGAGGGAATACTTTGTGATGCGTTAGAGAAAGTTGACGAATTCATATTCCTAGAGAATTTTTGATTTTTGGTTATGAAGTTGATTTTGAGGTCCTTATTATCTTGGGAAGCTGATTTCTAGCCATAGGGAGAGCTCTGGTGGATACAGATTCTTGTCAACTCAGATTTAGGATGAATGATGAAGAAGTGGTTTTCGATATCTGCTAATATATGAAGTATCAGGATGAAATGAAAAGTGAGATTTAGGCAGTTGAGGAATTTTGAGTACTCAAGATTACTAAGTTGTGCTATGACAATAAATCAGGTGCTACTTGGGAGGGAACACAAGGGTTTTTGATAATCTACCATAGTTTTGAGTTTGTTTTTAGTTTTTGAATTTTTGAGTTGATTGTTTATTTGTATTTTGATTGATATTTTTGAAGTCCCTATGACCGTTCTTATGAGTCGTATCACACTTTACGACTCGTAATCTTGTCTCATAGAGGGCTATAGTGAGGTTAAGTGTGCACTCCATCTACGAGCCAACTTTATGATTCATAGTCCACACTATGAGTCGTGAATGGGGTTCGTAGAACCAAATATGTTTTAGATTTTTCTAAGTGCTAAAGTGGTCTACCTGACCAGTACTTATGAGTCATAGACCAAGCTATGACTCATAGTCGAGGTTTCGTAGGCTTGCACAGTGGTTTTTACGCGTGAACCTGGTAAAATATAAAAAGGGGGTCAAAATTAACTTGACCCACTTTTTAACCCTAATTATCGATAATTGCCTCAAATATTTTCCATCTAACCCTTTTCTGATCACATTTCTTGTCCACCAACTCCATTTCTGGCGACTAGGGTTTCTTAAGTTTTCATCTCAATTTTTCTCTCTCTAGTTTATCCACACACTTGGTGAGTTTCTTGGTTTGGTTTTACCTCCTAAATTTACCTTATTCTTGAAAGTTTAAGTTGATGAATGTGGATGAGTTGGTGTGATGGCATTTGATTATTGCTTGAATGTGAAGTGTCAATAAAAGATTAGGCTTTCCATAGACTTAGTTGATTGTTCAAACCCTAAGTTATATTCTATATCTTTGATCCTGTAATTGAATTCCTACAGTGTTATGCTCCTTGAGTGATTGAATTGATTTTAAGGGGTTTTTAATGTGATGATTTTCAGTTAAACAGGAAGGTGATTCTGTGTGGGCTATTTTGATATAGTTGGAGTCATAGGGTGATTAATTCTTGTTGTACCTATTGAACTATACCCCAATTGCATTTGAATGTGATTATGTAATGTTTATGTGTGATTTGGGGATGGTGCTATAGGTATACATTTGAATGAATTTGGGGAAGGTTGAAATGATTGGCTATTGATTGCTAAATCGTATTCGATGGGGGTGAATTTGCTTTGAAAGTATGTTTAGGGTACGGGTTGATTTGTGCTTAGAATATAAGTTCTCATGAACCTGCTTTGATGCTACTAAGATAGTATGTAAATTGTTCGTAGGGTCTGTATGATGAGTTGAGGTAAATCAGGTACCTGGAAATCTCTTTCACGAGAGTTTTTTTGACTAGTAGATGAGTCTACGAGTCATAATTGCCTCTCGTGGGAAGTTCTAGTGATTTGATATTCTGAATGATTCATCATATAAGACCTTCTATGAGTCGTAGATCAATCTACGAGTCATAGCTAAGTCTCATCAACTAGTACTTGTGTTATGTTTGCTCCCTAGAACTTTATACTAAACATGTTCATGACTCATATTCCAAGTTACGAGTCATAACTGGGTTTTGTACCATCTTCTAGTGTTCAATTTTTCTTTGCACACCTGGTTTATAGAACCACTTTTTGACTCATAGTCTCGGCTATGAGTCGTAACTGGTCCTCGTGGTGCTTGATTGTAATTGACCCAATACACTTTTCTTGTTTTTCTTTGTTGGTTATTGGGGAAAATCATGGTTTATCCATTTTTTATTTGTAGGAAATATGTCCCCAAAGGGAAAACTCTGAAAGATTGAGGCATTTAGAAAGAAGTTCATTGATGAGCATACAGATGATGAGCATTTGGATGATGAGTCATTAGAGGTCATTAATGTTCTCTAGACCCATAGGCTAGGATGCCTCAAACTAGAGTTAGGAAAACACTTGCACAAACTTGGGCTCGTATTGATAGTCCTTCTCAGTCTGATGAGGAAGGAATTGATGGGAGTGATGATAGTTCACCCCAAATGACTCCTCCAGGCATGGAATCTAGTTTAGAGGAATGCTCCCAAGATAGAGGAGTTGCCTAGTCTTCAGTTGCCCCATCATCTTCTTCAGCACCAGACCCTATTATTCACCGATAGGATGTTGACAGGATGGAGGCCATATATATAGAGGGTCTATCGCCTAAGCAGAAAAGTAATATCGTACAATCGATATACGAGTAGAACCAAGTGATTCTTGATGGATTGAATCGAGTTTCAGGACTTGAATACACAATGAAAGATATGGGCTCAGGTGGCTGACAGATAAGCTTGGACGATATGCCCTACTTATGGTGCGGGAACTCTATGCAGCTTACGCAACCACCTTCCTTCATGATCTTCCTAAGGGGAAGAAACCTCTCACATAACCAAGATTGATAGAGGTACTAATGAGAGGGTGGAAGGTCGATATTTTAGAGGAGTTGATCCACCATGTACTTTTTGATCCCAAGTACTGAGCTCCGAACAATGAAATCGATTGCAGAGTTGGATTAAAATTGAGGCCAGGTAGAATTGCATTGATTTTAAAGGATTCGGTATAGGACAGAAATGTTGAGATTAGTGGCCGGTCACATTACTGAGTATGTCCCAGAGCTTACCTGGGTTACCACACACAGAGAGTCGATTGTGAAGGCGTTACTCTCTTTTCCCTGCAAAGTTTTTGTGGACCGTGGTTAGATGTCTCATCTAGCCCATACTAGTAGATAACACACTTACACCAGAGTTACAAGTATTGGTTGCCAACATATTAGATGGCTATGATATTTATTGGTCCCAACTTGTAGCAGAGAAGATTCATGAGTTGGCGCTTAAGAGGGCCACTTGTATGCCATTTTTGATTTTGATCTACAAACTCTGTATCACATGCAAGGTATAGATATTGCATCTTCAGGAGCACTTTGTATCGACCCTACACATTCTAGATCCTAGCCTGATCAAGGCTAATGATAACCCTGTGGCACCTCAGAGGACACAACTTCTTCCTTTGCCTGAGATGCTTGCTCCAGATCCACCATAGAAGGGTTCGACAAGTACCCCTACTACTACTCCAGTTGTTACTACTAATGAGAGACCCCAACAACCTAAGGCAGTCGATATTGAGGAGGGTGCTACTTCAGCTTCTCCTGCACCAGAGGCTACTACATCATAGACTCCTACACCGTACATGGTGCACGTGTCTGCAGTATCTACCCAAGCCATAGAGCAGTGGTTATCATGGACTGAGGCATAGTTTTCTCACCTCATTCAGGAGCTCAGGCCAAGAGTCCGACAGACGGTTGTGGACTTAGAGGAGAGATGGAAGGCATTCACTTTATCTACTATTCAAGAGTGTATTTCTTTGGTGGACGCCCGCATTGATGCCTTTGAGAACTAGGTACATAAGAGGTTATCCGAGGCCCAATCATTAAATCGGTCACTCATACATGAGGAGCTTGAAAAACTTATGGCTGACGTGACTTCTCACTAGTGACGCCTGTTATAGTTCTAGAGTCTAGACCTTCGGAGCCACTATTTATCTATTCTCCATAGAGGATTCCACACAACCTTCTAGTAGGAAAAGAACCCTTATGGAGGATGATGAGATAGAGGATAGGCATGTGCGACCAAAGATCTCCGAGGTTGATGATGAGCAGGCAGAGGATGAGTTCGAGCGAGTCTTAAGATCAAGGCGAGAAGAGGAGCTGAGACAAGGCCAGGAGCATGACATAGTAATAGGTATTTGCTCATCTGGTTCAGCTGCTATGCAGACTACCTCACAGAATGGAGATGATCAGAGGCAGCCTGAATCTGATGCTTAGGCACCAAGATATGTTTGTTTTTGACCCCTTGTATTTACTTTGACTTTTGATATTGTACATTGAGGACTAGTCACAATTTTTTCTGATAGGGTGTAGGCAGTTATGGACTGTGTGAAGTCTGAGTAGCTTTTGGTCTATAACTACCCCAAATTTTGATCCCAAGGTTTTCTTGCCTAGGTTCTTTTTCCTCATGGATATTTAATTTTTGTTAAATCGACATGTCTAGATTGTTTTAGATAATATTTGTAGCATGTAATACTTGAACTTATGGCATGTAAAATGTTTTGATGATGAATCGGGCCCAAAGTAGAAGTAAAATCACAAAAATAAGGTGGTAAGTTGGGAATGAGTAGAAAAAGCAGAAAATCATGTACCGGGAGAAAGAAAAACAAAAAGATTCCTTAGATTGAGATTAGAAGCTAAATGATCTGTGAAAATGAGGCCAAAGCTGAAAAATAAAAAGAAAATGCCTGAAAAAGCTAAAATATGAAGAAAAAGGGTGAATAAGGTGAATTTATAGAGTTGGTAAGATGAAAGGGATGAAAAATAGGGTTCAAGGATGGTCTTTAGTCACTAGGTTTCTGAAAATCCCCTAACAAAGCCCCATGAGCCTACATTAGAAGCCTAGAAACCCCTAGAGTGACCCTAGTTTGGCTAGTTGAAAATATGAATCATGAGCATAGGGGAAAGCCTATGATATTAGTCAATGTGCATGAATATCTTTGTGAGTGTGAATGTGTTTGCACTGGGACTTTTTTCAGCGAGGCATCTGCATTGTATTGTTAGCAGTTGACTTGTTCAATAATTGTGGATTATAGATATTCTCTTACTTGTCATAGTTGTATTGCCAGATGCATCATTATGTCTTGGTTTTCCAAAAAAGCTATCTAATCTTTATATGAAAAGTTATTATGGGTACCTGAACTTAAATTGTGCAAGATATATGCCAGTAGTTTTGTTCTGTGTCTTGCTATATTATCTAGTCAGATTGAGTCATCGCTTGAGAACAATGAATAGTGTGAATTGAGGAAAACGTGAGGTAACTAAGTAAAGGGAAATGCAAAGTCATTTCTTTCTCATCGATAAAATAGAGGGAAAATGTTGTCCTTATAATAGAGAACACTTCCTCTAACTCTTAAAGAGTCAAGTAAAGGGGACCCTATCGCACCATCATCATCATCGCTCATTCGGCTTCGGCTATGAGTCTTCGACTATGAGGCTTCGACTGAAGTGCCCTTCATGTGCTTCAGAATGCCCTATAATTGTACAAAAACAACAACAACATACCAAGTAAAATCCCACAAGTGGGGTTTGGGGAAGGTAGAATGTATGTAGACCTTACCACTATCTCATAGAGGTAGAGAGGCTGTTTCCTGGCGACCCTCATCTCAAATCCCATAAGCAGAAAGAACTACATATGACAAAAAGGGGAGTGCAGGGAACAAAAAGAGCGACTAATAATTAATAGTACCTGATAGTAATTAAATATGATAAAACTAATGCATAACATTACAAATAATGAGAGCACATGATAACCTTCTATACCCTAAGGACATACATCCACCTAACCCTACCAATTAGCCTGCTACCCTAATTCGTGACCTCCATTTCTTTCTGTCTAAGGTCATGTCTTCTGTGAGATCAAGTTCCGCCATATCATCTCTAATTTTACCTCCCCTCAATATTTCTTTGGTCTACCTCTACCCCTCCATGTAGCTCCCAAAGAAAACCTCTTGCACCTCCTAATAGGAGCATCGACACTCCTTCTCTACATATGTCCAAATAATCGTAGTCTCGCTTCCCTTATATATCTCAAAACCCATGCATGATTTCGAATATCCGAATTCATATTCTTGATCAGGGTGCAAAATTGAGTGGGGAATGGGTGTAACCTAGATTTTAGTGGACCCGTAGTGAAAAATAATTTTCTCTAATTTTATGATTTCCAGTGGCTATCTACGCCCTAGCCGCAACGCCTAAGGGTCGCGGAGTACTTTATTTTGCACTCCACATCTGGTTCTCCTTGCGCCACAGGCATGGACTAGTGGACCATTTTCCTTAGTTCTGTTAATTCGCCCAAGGGCATTGGGTTCATAACCCTATGCCCACTTAAACGTGAAATCACCCATACATAAGCTATTTTTCAATTCTATAGCTCAAAACCCTTTCTAGAACCTCTCTAATACTCTATCAATTCTCTCATTCAAATCTAAGAATTTCAAGATCAATTTTGAAACTCAAGGGCTCATTTCAAGCTTTAAGTCTACTTCAAGCTCATTTCAAGGAATTCAAGGTCTAAGGTATGTGGGTCTTCATCCATGGGTCATTTCACCCATGGAGCCCAAGCTTCTCTTTTTATAAAAATTACATGTTTTCAAGTTGTATCACCTATGGGTATCTTTTATAATGAAATATTAACATAAATCTTGTTGGAGTTTTATTAAGTGTTGACTGATTACGCATGAATATCTATTTCAAGTTCACTACATGAATTGATTATGTCTATTGAGACTATGCATGTTTTGAGCTATAACACTATGAATTATCATATTGTTTTGTAATGGGTTTTAAGGTACCCTACTCGAGTATTTTACTACATATTGGTCAGTTGAATTGTATTAAGTTTATTCATCTTATTTCACTGTTAAATTGAATGATTTTGAACAAGAATCATGAACCCACCATGTGTTTGATAAAATGACATGACAAGAATTGTCAAGTTATTTATGATCTATTACATGTTTTACAAGTCAAGTGACTAGATGATGTTTAAGGCCTTTCAAGCATGTATTGAATTTATGAAAAGTATCTATTATATTACAAGTATCAAGTTGAGCCCTATTTCAAGATTTTTACCTCTTGTGAGCCATTTCATATTAAAACAAGGGCTCATGTATTATTATTATTATTATTATTATTATTATTATTATTATTATTATTATTATTATTATTATTATCTACTCTCATGTTCAAGTTAAGCTCACTATTAGAGGTCAAGCATGTTTATGAGCTACTCAAGTCATGTTCTTACAAGTTATTAATGTTATGATTGAAGTATGATTATTTCAAGTATTCCGTAGAATTAGGCTTAGTATCATTGGATGGGATGTCGTCTTGGATTATCTTGAAGGGTCCATACTCTTTTCCTCAAGCTATGTGCCAACATAGGATTATACTTTACTCTTTCTATTCTAGTGGATCCATCTAGTGCACTTTATAATGAAATCCTTTCCGAAAAAGGATCATGTTACCGTAAGGAGGGTTACTTCATATGAATTGGTCATATTCCTATAAGGTGAAGTATGATTTACCTTGGCAAGTAGACCACCTCTTTACCAATAAGGGGTATCCATCAAGATCCCAAGTTGTAGCTTGCTTGGTCTTACTCATGTCGGTTAGAGTCTCTTCCCACATATGTATGGTATATTATATAAGTTGATTGATTTACAAACATTTCTTATTACAAGCATTGACCATGCATGCCATATTGAGATTATGTATGTCCATTGCTTATGGCTATGCATTTTGAGTATATTGGCTTATGTCTTTGATGCATTGCACCCCACATACTTAGTAAATTCAAATGTACTAATGCATACTCTATGACTATATGATATTACCATGTAGGGGTAAGAGTTCCTTTTTATCATCCTCCTCCACGTGGCTAGCTCAGTACTTCGGAGAAATACATTGGTGAGTCCTCAAGTTTGAGAACAATATCTAAGTTACTCTTGCTATGTTAAGACTTCTTTACGTTGAACACTTGTTATTATGAGGGTGAGCTCGAAAAGTGTCTTAGCTTCGGCTCCATTCCAAGTTAGAGGTGTTGTTTGATATTATAATGTATTTATGATATGTGATTGAATCTTTATTGCTTTTGTGATTATTAAAGAGTTCCCTTAGACCCGCTTCCCTTTTTATTTTATCTTGAAATCTTATGCTGCTTTCGCGACCAAGAATGTTTGATTGATATGTTAATAGGCTTGTTTGGGGTCCCTTCGGGTTCCTATTTTCCATGTCACTTCTAAGCCCTAGGCTTGGGTTATGACAAACTTGGTATCAGAGCACGAGGTTGTTAATGGTCCTCGAAAATCTAACACACGATGTCGATTAGAGTCTTATTATGGTTATGAACCGCTCCACAACTATGAAAAGGGAGGCTATGAGGCTTTTTAGAAAATGTTTCACTTCTTCATGATCTGTGTCGTGCGATGGAGCTATATCCCCTAAGGCTTATTACTGATGACTGACCATTGCATTTTAGAATATGTCTTAAGTTATTCAGCATTGTGGACAATACAGTAACCATCTCTCACTTGAGGGTCAACTTCCCAATGGTGACATGTCAATGTGGAGGTTAGTAATGATCTATGGCCATTAGCCAAGGTTGTAACCTCTCAACTAAATCAATAAGTGGGTGTCCTCAAGACTTTAAGGAATAGGAGGAAGGAGAGGAAGGCTATGAGGGCCTAGGTTGATGGTGACTCATCTTGTACTAGTCTATCGGTTCTCAAGTACAAAAAGAGAAGGATCCCTATTGCCACTTGTCAAGGGTGTGGCATGAAGCATCAAGAGAGGTGTTTGGTGGGCACCAAAGGTTGTTTCAAGTGTGGCAGTATTGGGCATAATATGAGAGATTGCTAGGTGGCCTCAAGGGAAGGAGAAGAAGGGCTCAATTTGAAAGTAGTCTTCCATATGCGAAGCCTGGTGGCAAGGGTGGGGCGATCCATCCTTGGTGCCTAAAATGTGGGAGAAATCGTAGTGTCACATGTAGGAGGAACAATGGTGCATGCTTTGGGTGTGGCAAGATGGACCACAAGGTTTTTGATTGTCCATATGCTCAAAGGAAGGGCAAAGGTGCTGGTGTTCAAGCTTCTCCTACGTGTAACAAGTGTGGAAGATACCATCCTGGAGATTGTTTGGCAAGTTTGAGTGCATGTTTCGAGTGAGTCTCAAAGGATTGCAAGTTGATACATTGTCCGTGGGCTACAACAAATGTTGAGGACAACCATCGACGATCTCAACCATACCCCTCCAGGGGTCACTAGAATTTTCTTGGTGCTTCACTAGCATGTTAAGAGATTTTTAATTATGATGTGTATGCATTGATAGATCCGAGTGCCACTCCTTCTTTCATTACTTATTTTATTGCCAAAAAGCTTCACGTGAGTCCCGAATTGTTATTTGAACCATATGAAGTGTCTATCCCTGTTGGTTAGTCCATTGTTGCTAAAAGAGTCTACAGAAATTGTCCTGCGTTCAAATTGCATAAGGTCTTGCCTTGTGATTTTGTTGAATTAAATATAGTGGATTTTGATATCATTCTTGGGATGGATTGATTATATGCATATTATGCTTCCATATATTGTAAAATGTGTAAGGTTAAATTTCAATTCCCTAAAGAGCCTATCCTTGAGTGCGAAAGTCGTGATGTGGTGTTCAAGGGTAGTTTCATTTCTTATTTAAAGACTAAAATTTGATTTCTAAAGGTTGCATTTATCATCTTGTGAGGTTACGGACGTTGAGTCCAAGTCCTTCCTATTGAGTCAATTCCGATGGTCAATGAGTTTCTTGATGTCTTTCCTTATGAGCTTCCCGGTGTTCCTCCCGAAAGGGAAATAGACTTTGGTATAGACCTCCTTCCCGAAACACAACCCATTTCTATTCCCCCATATCATATGGCCTCGATGGAATTGAAGGAGATAAAGAATCAAGTGAGGGACTTACTGGAGAAGGGTTTCATAAGGCCTAGTAAGTCACCTTAGGATGCACCGGTGTTGTTTGTAAAGAAAAATGATGGTTCCCTTAGAATGTGCATTGATTACCAACAACTTAATAGGGTTACCTCAAAGAACAAGTACCCTCTACCAAGGATTGTTGACCTTTTTGATAAACTGCAAGGAGCTAGTCACTTTTCTAAGATTGATTTTTGGTTTGGATACCACCAAGTAAAGGTGAGGGAGTGTGATATTCCCAAGACGGCTTTTTGGACTAGGTATGGTCACTTTGAATTTGTGGTTGTGTCTTTTGGGTTGACTAATGTAACTGCTATATTTATAGATCTCATGAATGAGGTCTTTAAAACAACCTTGATATGTTTGTGGTGGTCTACATTGATGATATATTGATTTATTCTTAGAGTGAGGAAGAGCATGTGAATCAATTGAGGGTGGTGTTGAAAATTTTGAGGGATGAGAGGTTGTTTGGTAAATATGAAAAGTGTGAATTTTGGTTAAAAGAAGTTGATTCTCTAGGGTATGAGGTGTCGGGTGTTGGCATTAAGGTGGATCCTAAGAAGATGGAGGTGATAAGAAATTGGCCTAAACCCTTGACTCCTTCGGACATTAGGAGTTTCTTGGGTTTGGTGGGTTACTACTAGAGGTTTTTGAATGGATTTTCATCTATTGCATTTCCTATGACAAAGTTGACCCAAAATAAGGCAAAATTCGTGTGGACCGATGAATGTGAAAAGAGTTTTCGAACTTTGAAAGATATGCTTGTCTCCGCTCCTGTCTTGGATCTACTGGATGGGTTGGAAGGGTTTGTGGTTTATTATGATGCCTCAAGAATTATTTTGGGGTTTGTTTTGATGCAAAATTGCAAGGTGATAGCATATACCTCTAGGCAAGATAAGGTGCATGAGCTGAATTATCCCACCCAAGATTTGAATTGGTGACTGTGGTGTTTGCTTTGAAATTTTGGCATCACTACTTGTATTGGGTTTATGTTGATGTGTGTACGACCACAAGAGTCTCCAAAAAGTATTCACACAAAAAGATCTTAAACGAAGAAGGTGGTTAGAGCTCCTTCAAGATTATAACATGCGTGTACATTATCATCCCGGCAAAGCTATTGTTAATACTGATGCTTTAAGCAGAGTGTCCATGGGTGGTCTATCTCATATCGCTATGGTGGAAAAGAGGTGGTTGGAAAAGTTCACGGTTGGCTAGATTGGGGGTTAGGTTGGATGAAGTTGAAAATGGTGGTGTGGTGGTTGTTGATGGTTCTAAATCTTATTTGATTGAGGAAGTAAAGTCAAAACAAGATGTTCACCCTGCCTTGCTAGAGTTGAAGGCCTTGGTGAAGTATGGTAAAGTGGAGGTTTTCTCCCAAGGGGGAGATGGTGCCGTTAGGTACCAAGGTAGGTTGTGTGTTCCTAATGTTGATGACTTGAGAGAGCTGATTTTGAAGTATGCCTATAATTCATCTTATTCTATTCACGCAAGTTCCAGAAAGATGTATAAAGACTTGAGAGAGGTGCATTGGTTGAGTGGTGTAAATAGCGATATTGCCAAGTTCGTATCAGGATGTTACAATTGTCAACAAGTGAAAGTCGAACATCAAAGGCCGGGTGGCCTAACCCAAGACGTAGAGATTCCTGGTTGGAAGTGGAAGAGATCAACATGGATTTTGTGGTTGGGTTGCCTAAGACTAGGAGACACTTTTACTCTATTTGGATTGTTGTGGATAGAATGCCAAAGTTGGCTCACTTTCTATCGGTCAAAACCACCTCTGGTGCCGAATATTGTGCTAAATTGAATATTCATGAGTTGGTTAGATTACATGGGTTGTCCTTGCCTATCATTTTGGATCGTGGTGCTTAATTTACTTCTCTCTTTTGGAGGTCCTTCAAAAGAGGTCTTAGTACCAAGGACAAGCTTAGCATGCTTTTAATCCTTAAATCAATGGCCAAGCCAAAAGGACTATCCAAACTCTTGAGGATATTCTTCGAGCTTGTGTTTTGGAGTTTAAGGTAGTTGGGATGACCATCTTCCACTTATTGAGTTTTCTTACAACAATAGTTACCACTAAAGCATTGGCATGGCTCCCTTTGAAGCTTTATATGGTAGGCGTTGTAGATCCTAGGTTGGGTGGTTTGATGTGGGGAAGATGGCTTTACTAGGTCTGGATTTGTTTATGGAATTCTTGGAGAAGGTGATATTGATGAGAGAGAGGTTGAAGACTACCCAAAGCAGACAAAAGTCCTACTCCAATATGAGAAGAAGAGATGTTTAGTTTAAAGTTGGTGATTGGGTTTACTTGAAATTCTCACCCATGATGGCTGTGGTACGGTTTTGCAAGAAAGGGAAATTGAGCGCAAGGTTTGAAGGTCCTTATAGAATCTTGAGGAGAGTTGGTAAAGTTGCGTATGAGTTAGAGTTGCCCAAGGAGATAAATATGGTTCATCCGGTCTCCTATATATCTATGTTGAGGAAGTGTGTGGGTGACCCAAGTGCTTTAGTTTCCTTAGAGGTTGTGGGTGTTGTAGAAGATAATTTGACCTATGAGGAGGTCCTGGTGGATATTTTTGATAGACAAGTAAAGAGGTTGAGGAACAAAGACATAGATTCCATCAGGGTCCTTTGGAGGAATCAACAAGTTGAAAGTACCATATAGCAAGCCGAAGCGGACATGAAAAGGTGATAATCATATCTCTTCCACTCTACTCAATTCAAAGTTAATAATTTAAGTCCCTATATGATTTTAAGTCTTAAGTTTCAACCATCATGCCATTTTGTATGCATTCATGTTTTTGGTAACAAGTTTATGGTGATTTCTGATATTCATGTTGATATTTTAGAAAATGATGTTTAAGTGCATTTTTTGCATTCATGCCAGGCTGAAATTTTCATAATTACTTTTCTTATGCATGTTTCTTTGGCATTTGGGGATGAATGTTCCCAAGGGGGAGATATTGAAATGCCCCTAATGTGCTTCAGAATGCCCCATAATCATAATTTCCATATATCACAAAACACATGCATCATTTTAAAAATCCAACTTCATATTCTCGATTAGGAGGAAAAATTGAGTAGGAAATAATTATAACCCGGATTTTAGAGGATCAGTAGCGAAAGATAATTTTCACTAATTTACGATTTCCAGTGGTTGTCCGCGCCTTGGCTGCGATGCACCAAGGTCTTCGAACAGTGTATTTTGCACTCCGCGACTAGTCCGCGTTCGTTAGGGGTGCAGACCAGTGCACTATTTTCCTTAGTTTTCTAAATTTGCCAAATGGCATTGGGGTAATAGCCCTATGCCCACATAAATATGAAATCACTCATACTTAGCCATTTTTTAACTCTATAGTCACAAAACCCTCTTTAAAAACTCTCCAAGACTCTATCAATTCTTTCATTCAAATCTAGGGATTTCAAGCTCAATTTTGGATCTCAAGGACTCATTTCAAGCTCTAGCTCTACTTCAAGCTCATTTCAAGAAATTCAAGGTTTAAGATATGTATATCTTCATCCATGGAGCGCAACCTTTTCTTTTCATGAAAATGACATCTTTTCAAGTTGTATTACTTATGGATATCTTTTATTATAAAATATGAGCATAAATCATGTTGGGGTTTTTTCAAGTATAGGTTGATTATGTATGACTTTCCATCAATCTCGGATGGAGCCAAAGATTCACTATTTTTTGGCTTTGGGGTATGATGGAATAAAGCAAAATGACTCTTTAAACTATCTGTGCTTCTTCCAATTGTGAAGTAGCAGTTAGTCAATCCAACTTTCGACGCTTATCATGGATCATCCGAAAACAGTCGCGCTATGTTTTTAAATATAGGGGTCAAGCTGCGTACATCCGACCCCCCCCCTTACCCCGCAATAGGCGGGAGTCTTTGAGGCATTGGGGTAATGTTGTTGTTGTTGTTGTGGTTGATTATGTATGAATATCTATTTCAGGTTTACTCCATGAATTGATTATGTCTACTGAGACTATGCATGTTTTGAGCTATAAAACGATGAATTATCATGAGCTTTTGTAATGGATTTCAAGGTAATGAGGGTTTTACTACATATTGTTAGGTTGAATTGCATTGAGTTTATTCATCTAATTTCACTCTTGAATTATATGATTTTGAACAAGTATCATGAACCCATCATGTGTTTCATTAAATGAAATGACAAGAATTCTCAAGTTATTGATGATCTATTTCATGATTTATAAGTCAAGTGACTATATGATGTTTAAGGGCTTTCAAGAATGTATTGAAAACATGAAAAGTATATATGATGTTACAAGTATAAAGTTGAGCCCTATTTCAAGATTTTTACCTCTTGTAAGCCATTTCATGTTAAAGCAAGGGTTCATGTATTATTATTATTATTATTATTATTATTATTATTATTATTATTATTATCTACTCTCATGTTCAAGTTAGGCTCACTATTAGAGGTCAAGCATGTTTATGAGCTACTCAAGTCATATTATTACAAGATATTCATGTTATGATTAAAGTATGGTTATTTCAAGTGTTCTGTGGGATTAGGGTGAGCACCGGTGGATGGGATGTCGGTATGGACTATCTACAAGGGTCCATACTCCTTTCCTCAAACTATGTGTCAACATAAGATTATAATTTACCCTTGGTATTCTAGTGGATCCATCTCATGCACTTTATCATGAAATACTTTTTGAAATGGGCCACGTTCTTGTAAGAGGGATACTTCATACGAAATGGGTCATGTTCCCGTGAGGTGAAGTATGGTTTACCTTGGCAAGTAGACCACCTTTTACCGATAAGGGGAATTCATCGAGATCCCAAGTTGTAGCTCGCTTTATCTTACTCATGTTAGTTAGAGTCTCTTCCAACACATATATGGTATATTATGCGAGTTGATTCATTTAAAATCATGTCTATTACAAGCATTAACCATGCATGCCATATTGAGATTATGTATATTCATATTATCATTTTGAGTATATTGACTTATGTCTTTGATGCATTGCACCACGCATTCATAGTACATTCAACTGTACTAACACATACACTATACCTAGATGATATTACCGTATAGGGAAAGGAGCTCCTTTTGATCATCCTCCTCTACGTTGCTAGCTCGGTACGGAGAAAAGCATTTGTGAGTTCTCAAGTCAGAGGACAATATTTAAGTTACTCTTGCATTGTTAAAACTTCTTTATATTGATAATTTATTATTATGAGGGTAAGCTTTGAAAGTATCTTGGTCCCCGCTCCATTCCAAGTAAGGAGTTGTTGGATACTATGATGTACTTATGCTAAGAGCTTGACTCTTTATTGCATTTGCGATTATCAAAGACTTCACTTACTCCTGCTTCCTTTTTTATTTTATCTTGAAATGGTTATTTTGCTTTCGTGACCAAGGATGTGTGATTGATATAATAAGAGACTTGTTTGGGGTCCCTTTGGGTTCCCATTCGCCATGTCACATGTAAGCCCTAGGTTTGTGTCGTGACATCGACTTAGATAAATGATTTGATTGATAAATAGTTTGGACAAAATTTATTTAACCAATCTCAATATTTTTTGTTTTCTGATATTTTCTTTTGTGAATTATTAATTAATTATTTATTCATTATATTAATTTATGGATTTTTTATTAATTAAATTAATGCATGAAGGTTTAATTGATTTTTAAATTTCGCGCGTAATTGTTCTTTCAGAGCAGACATGTTCAGTTCGAAAGGACAACATACCTATTTTGAATAGATGAGACTGTCCGAATAGGTAAATTCCACCCAACACTTCCTATAAATAGAGGTCGTTGCTACATTTTTCAGAAATAAAAATTTTCTCTTCTTCTACACAAGTTATCTTACAAAGTAAAATTCGAGTATGTGTGAAGCCATTGCTGATTCTTTAAGTTTGCTGGAAATTACCATAGTTTGAGGTACCACTACTCTATAAATCTTAATATGTTTTATCCTAGAGGAATAATCCAAAATCTCGGGTACAGTGAGGGGATTAAATTCCTTATAGATATACAGTATATTCTGTGGACTTAGATTGGTTTATAGCTTCACTCGATTTTCTTGGTGTACTGTTTCTACTATGGTTTGAATAAAAGAAGGACTTACAAACTTAATTAATTCATTCGTTTAGTTTTTATTTTTGTATTCCTACTTTCTAAAATTTCTTCATCTTTTGAGAGTTGAATATTCTGTCTATTTATGACAGAAATAAGTAGTATATATATTTAGTCTTGTTGAGTAGTATACTAAGTTGTTTGTCTATTTGTGATAGAAAAAATGACTAACCCAAATGAAGTGAATGTTGGAACGTCAATTGCTACAATACCATCTGTTGCATCTTTAAGTCATCCAAATGTTGCCCCTACAATTCCACTAGCGAAAAAACCTGTAAAATTTACCTGTGTTGATTTCAAAAGATGGCAGAAGAAGATGTTCTTCTGCTTGACTACCCTAAATCTACAAAGATACATTAATGAGAATATTCCTGTACTGGCTAAAGGAAATCTAGACGATGAAGACTCCTAGTGACTGAATCTTGGAGGCACTCAGATTTTCTATGTAGGAACTATATTTTTAATGGCTTGCAAGATGACTTGCACAATGTGTACAATCACATGAAGACTTCCAAAGAACTCTGAGATGTTTTGAAAAAAAGTATAAAATTGAAGATGTAGGAATGAAAAAAATCATTGTGGCAAAGTTCCTAGACTACAAGATGGTAGACAGTAAAACTATTGTTACCCAAGTTTAGGAGTTGCAAGTTATAAGTCATGATCTCCTTGCAAAAAGTAGAATTTTATTTAATACCTGGTTTGAACACATTAAATTTGTTCTTAATACTTACACAATCGTTAATGTAGGATTGGTTGTGAATGACGCTTTTCAAGTGGCAACAAACATTGAGAAGTTACTCCTACATTGGAAGGACTTCCAGAATTACTTAAATCATAAATGTAAGGTGATTAATGTCGAAGATCTTATTGTTCGCTTGAGAATTGAAGAGGACAATAAGGCGATAGAAACAAGGTCACAAATAATTTCAACAATAGCAGGGGCAAACATTGTTGAAGAAGGATTAAATCTCAGAAAGAGAAAAAATCCATTTGGCCCAAAAGGCAACCCACATAAAAAGAGGTCTAATGATACTTATCACCACTTTGTAAAAGTTGGACATAAAGTCGTTGATTGCTGGTCTTCAAAGAAGTAGAAGAAAAAGAATCAAGCAAGTATGATTGAAAAGAATGAAGAAGTGTAGAACCTATGTGCCATGTTGACTCAATGCTACTTAGTAGGTAATCCCATGGAGTGGTGACTTGATTTTGAAGCAACTTCACATATTTGTGCTGTTAAAGTAGCCTTTGCAACATATGCCCCCAATGCACCTAATGAGACTATTTACATGGGAATTTCTTCCACAACAAAAGTTGAAGGTTATGGCAAAGTATATTTGAATATGACTTTAGGAAAAGTGACTCTAAATAGAGTTTGTCATGTCCCAGAAATATGAAAGAACTTAGTATCTATTGGTCTATTGGTCAAGAATAGATTTAAATATGTTCTTGCTTAAGATAAGTTGTAATTAGCAAAAATAAGATGTATTTAGGAAAAGACTACCTGACTGAGGGCTTTTCAAACTGAATGTAATGGTTATTGAAAGTAATAAAGTGCAAGCTTCTTCTTATTTACTTGAGTCAAATAATCAATGACATCCACGTTTAGGACATACCAATTATAAAACCTTGTAAAAATTAGTAATTTAAATCTACTTCCATAGTTTGAAAACAAACAGTCAAAATGTCAAGTATATGTGAAATCTAAGTATGTTAAGCATGCTTATATGTCAGTTGAAAGGAATTGAAATCTCTTGGACTTAATTCATACAAATGTTTATGTCACGATTCGGACCTAGGGCCTAGACGTGACAGGTGAATGGGGAACCCAAAGGGACCCTAAAGAAGCTCTTAGCATATCATTACACATCCTTGGTCATGGAATCAAGTAAACAACAACAAGAGAACATAAAATAAGAACAAAAGGGACCAAGAGGGTCTTTTAAAGCTTAAAAACATACAAGAGTCGAGAGAGTCAAAGATCAAAGCATCATTACAAAACTTGTCCAACAACACCTCTAGACATAGAGTTTAGTGGAGGACAAAACAACTTTTCGGACTCATCCTCATAGTCAAAAACATACATCAAAGGAAAGAAAGTCTTTTCATAACATAAGATCAAAGAAATCATCCCCGGTTTTGAGGACTCACCAACTTTACTTTTAGAGATATTACTAGCCACATGGAGGAGGAGGATGATCTAGTAGAACTCTGGTTCCTACATTATACATTATGTAGGCATAAAGTATGCGTTAGTACGTTTGAATATGCTAAGTGTGTAGGATTCAATGCAACAAGAGATATGTAGCATAATCGAAATGCATAATTAGGAAATGGATGAGCATATAACAATATGACATGCATGAATGATTCTTGAAGTAAACATACTTATATAGAACATATTACATGTGTAGTAAGAGACCATCATTGTAGAATCTAAGGCCTACCACCCCCTTGGAAAGGCAATTGAGGAATCATCCCCTCAATTGTTTGATGGTTGTCACCCCCCGTCCATGGTGATCGAGATATCAACCCCTCAATGGGTTGATGGTTGTCACCCCTCCCCCCATCCATGGTGATTGAGGTATCAACTCCTCAATTAGTTGATAGGAAACTTGCAACACTAAAGGTACTTTTCATGAAACCAACACATATATATCTTTCTTTCATCATTATAAAGTCATTCAAATCATAGGTCATGCAATGGATCATCCATAGCTCAAGAATCCAAAACTAGACATTTTGTCAAACACTTGGTAGATGTATAATACTAGTTTAAAATCATGTAATTCAAGAGTGTAATCATGCGAGAAAAATCAATGTAAATCAACCCACCAATACAAGTAATACCCTCATGCAAGTTACATCAACATCCTTCCTCAAAATCACATAGTGGATCTTAGATCCATAGCTCAAAACATGCTTAAACAATCACATTTTATGAAACCCCAACATAGTTTGTTATCAAAATTCATAATAAGTAATACTCAAAATTCATAAGAAGTAATACCATAAGTAAACAACTTGTAAACATGTAATTTAAGTAAAAAGAAAGGTTGGGCACCATGGGTGAAAGAACCCAATGGTTGAAATCCACATACCTCAACTTTGGAGATTTCCTTGATGAATATTTGATTAGAGACTTGAAGCTTGGATCAAATCATTAGATACGGAATGAGATTGGGATACTTGAATTTTGGGTGAAATATTTTTCTAAATGTTGGAGAGGATTTTGGGGAATGCCTTGTATGATTAGGAGTTGAAATATGACTAAGTATAGGTGTGTTTATGCATGAGAAGGCTTAGACCAAAGACCCCAAAACCATGGACCGAGATAACAAAATTGGCAACAAAATGAACTATTCCGCGATGGCTTTGCGTCGCAGAGGGAACACACCCCCCCACTATTTTGTGCAAACTTGGGAAAGTCAATTTTGCTATATTTGCTCTAAAATCAGGGTTAATACCCATTCCCTACTCAATTTTTCCCCTGATCATAAATATGAAGTTGGATTTTCGATATCACGCATGGATTTTGAGATATATAGAAATTATGATTATGGACAATTTCAAGGCATTGGGGCACTTTTTGGGGTCATTTTAATTTTTGACGTGAAGTCAATACCATCTCATGGTAGAAAGAAATATTCCATAATATTTATTAATGACTGTACGTGATAGTGCTATGTTTATTTGCTTAGTAGTAAAGATGAGGCAATTGAAGCATTCAAACAGTACAAAAGTGAAGTGCAGACACAACTGAACAAAAAGATCAAAATGATATGAAGTGATCAGGGTGGCGATTATGAATCACATTCTGAGAAAATATGTTTGAAATATGACATCTTTCATTAAATAGCAACCCCTTACTCACCACAATCCAATGGAATTGCGGAAACAAAGAATAGAACACTTAAGAAGATGATGATTGCCATGTTAATTAGTTTTGGTTCACCCAAAACTTATGATGGGTAGCTTTCCTTACGGCTAGTCGGATACTCAATTGAGTTCCCCATGGTAAAACACAATCTATTCCATATGATAAATGGAAAGGGAAATATTCTAACCTTAAATACTTAAAAGTATGGGTGTGTTATTAAGGTCTAGATTCTGAAACCTAAAAGGAAAAAATAGGACATAAGACAGTACATTGTGTGTTCATAGGATATGCCTTTAATAGTGAAGTATGTCGATTTGTGGTGCATATATCAGAAAATCTTGACATTCATATTAATATGGTAATTGAATCAGATAATGTTGAATTCCTTAAAATAATATATTCATATAAGAAAGAAAATGAATCGTCTAATGAAGGAACTGAATAGCCTCAAGAAGAAAGAAAGGAGAATGATCATAATGAGGAAAATTCAAGGCGTAGAAAACGTCAAAGGACCTCTAATTCCATTGAACTATATTTTGTAACATTTATGTTGGAAAATGAGCCTTGAAACTACAAACAAGCTATTTCTTTAGAAGCACAATATTGGAAAAAGACAATCAATAGTGAGATTAAATTCGTTATGAATAATCATACATGAGAATTGATTGATCTTCCTGCAGGAAATAAACCCCTAGGTTCTAAATGTTTTTTCAAAAGGAAAATGAAAGCTGATAGCAATATTGACAAATATAAAGTAAGGCTTGTTGTTAAAAGATTTAGGAACTATTAACAAATATAAAGCAAGGCTTGTTGTTAAAAGATTTAGGCAACGTGAAAGTCTTGCGTACTTTGCTACATACTCACCAATAATAAGAATTACATTAATTGGAATGTTAATAGTATTAGTTGTAGCGTATGATCTAGAAATTCATCAAATAGATGCCAAAACAACCTTCTTAAATTGGGATTTGGAGAAAGAAATCTATATGTAACAACCAAAAGGGTTCATATTTCCTTGAAATGAAAAGAAGGTGTGCAGACTTGTTAAGTCATTGTATGAACTGAAACAAGCATCCAACCAATGGCATGCAAAATTTGACTTGACAATGTTGCCAAATGATTTCAAAATAAATGAGTGTGACAAATGTTCACTTTAAGAACACTCCAAATAAAATTGTCATTGTTTGCTTGTATGTGGATGATATGTTGATAATGAGTAACGACATTGCTAACATAAATGTTACTAAGCGTATACTTGCTAATACATTTGATATGAAAGACATAGGAGTTGCTGAGTTGATATTAGGAATTAAGATTCACAAAACTCCTCAAGGTCTAGCATTATGTCAATCTCATTATATCAGAATGGTACTAGGAAATCAAGTACCTAAACTACAAAAGTTCAAGAAGCCTAATTGATCTGAAGCTTGATTTGTCTAAGAATATAGGTGAAACTCAGTATCAATTAGATTACTCTAGAGTATTGGGAAATTTGATATACATCATGAACTGTACGTGACTAGACATAGCTTTTGGTCTAAGAAAATTGAGTCGGTGCACGAGTAATCCCAACCAAACTCATTTGATCATGATAAAATGAGTTTTGGGGTATTTAGAACATACTCTAAACTTTGCTTTGTATTATAACAAATATCCAGCAGTAGTTGAAGGATATAGTGCTACAACTAGATCACTGGGTCAACTAAAACTAAATCCATAAGTGGATATTTTTTACTATTGGTGGAGGAGCAATATCATGGAAATTATCCAAAAAAACATGCACTATCATGGATATTATCCCAAAAAACATGTCTAGCTCTATCCACAATGGAAGCTGAGTTCCTAGCCTTAGACAAGGCTGGTGAAGAAGTTAAATAGCTCTAGATTTTTTTTAGAAGATATTCCATTTTTGCCCAAACCAATGGCTTTTATAAGCATGCATTGTGATAGTCAAGTGGCAATAGGAATAACTTGGATCCTTATGTCTAATGGTAAGTCTCGTCATATATGACTGAAACATAATATCGTTAATCAACTACTCTCTAGTGGAGTTATTACAATTGACTATGTAAAGTCAAAGGATAATGTGTCGCATCCACTTACAAAAGGCCTAACTAGAGAGGGAGTTGAGAGATCATCAAAGAGAATAGGACTATGGTTGAGGAAAAATCATCGTGATGGTAACTCTACCTAGAAGACTGGAGATCTCAAAATCTAGATTCAAAGAGAGATCAAATAAAGTCATTGATGATGGTTTAATATTGTCAAAACTATGATTAAGTTCATTCCCATGATGAGATGCTTTCAATAGCAAGGATAAGGTAATATGACCTTTTAATGGTCTCTAAGTTTGAGACAAGGTATATCAAATAGTGTATCTATAGGATAACGCATTTAGGAATCACCTATATAAGTGTGAAGTGTAAGCTGCTTCAAGGAAAATTTGGTAAGGCTAGTTCTCTTTGCTCTTATGAACTAGAAAGTGTTCATGGCTAAAATGAACAAAACAATGAGAACTAAGGGTTAGTTTTGTGACATATATTGTCTAGGTGTATGATAAAGATCGATGTTTCAAAGATATCACATCTACCGATTGAATACGTTCACTATGAAAAGTTCACAGGGAAATGTACTTACCCAGATGTAATTAATCCTTATATATGGATCAGACACGTTTCTCATTCATATTGTCAAGCCCTAGGAGGATACCTTAGACATGGCCAACACTCAGAAACTATTGCTAGTTCCCAAGTGAACCACTCGGCCTCATCGCACTTACTCTTTCAACCCTAGATAAAGAACCAAAGGAAGACCAAAGAAAATCAATGGTGGACATTATAAGTCTCAACAATCATATCCATAAAACATGCTAGTATCAAGGAACTAGCTCAACATAATCTCAAAATCAACAACTCGGTCTATTAAGCCTCTATCACTACCAATTGGTGCCAATGACAGAACCATGGCTACCTCAACTAAAAAATAAAGCTAGTCTAAAGTTTGACTCTGATAGCTAGATGAAAATAATGTAGGATCCTCCGAAGTAAAGGAGGCTCACCAACTCAGCTGACCGTAATAGATCCTCAATGATTTGTCTATTGACATTCTTTAATACTTGCCTCCACATCATAAAATGATGCATTCCAAATAGACTTAGTGCATGGAATGTATGAGTATGTAAAATGACTGAATAAAATATGTATAGGCAAAATAATATAGAATAAATCAACTCTGAAGATACTCAATCAAAACGTCAAATGTCTATCTAAAACAAGAATAAAAAGTAGACAATGGTCCATCAACATCAATCTTACCTCATGCAATCAAATTAACTCAGAGTACTATCAATGTGGGACTTAACTGTGAGTTTATTTCATCCAAAAGAAATTACTTATGAGTCATTGATTATACAACAATCTCACTAATATTGCCACAACTGTTCCATACTTTCCAGCAAAAGAACAGATTAGATCCACAAGGGATATAGTCTCTCAAGTCTTCTATTGCTTTCAAGGACTTCAACTCAACAGAGAAGCTCAGGTGTAATGTTTCAATACTTACCTATGCTTGGCGATACAATTAATGAGTGAGAGTTAGATTCACTCTTACTCATTTCGATGCTCAATACTCCTCCCAAGACTCAATGCTCATCCATATCAATCAAGCATCTCAGTTAGTCTCATCATCTCGTTAACTCCATCTCAATTGGGTCTTATGGCCTATCATCCTAATAATCTTATTAACTCAATTCTCATTCAATAGCTGAAGGCTTAGATCAATCATTAGGAGCAAGTCAATTAGACAAAGTTTTAGAGTTCAATTATGAATACTCATGGGACCATCAGGTGCTATCAACCTATCATCATATTCATGTTACAATCATAACCAATATTCTCAAGTCAAGCTCTAGACTCAATCCCTAGGTTCATTCATGCATTCTTTTACAAAGTAAAATATAGGGTTTTTAAAAATAAATCATGTAAAACATTTATTTAGTAAGTCAAGTTTATGATGATCACCAATATGTAAAAATACATATAATTTATAAATTTTCAAGAAAACATTCAAGAAATATGCATGGAGACTCAATACACTCATAATCTTTCTATTACCATCAATGTCTACACATGGAAGAACATTCTGATGTTTTAATTTAGCCTTCCATACCTGGTATGGAGCTTTGATAATCAATCTCGTAAGAACACTCTTCAATCCTCTCGAATTCTTGCTCCTTTTCTCTCCTCTCTAGCCCTAGTCTTTGTTAGAATCTTAGAAAAGCTTAGGAATGGGTGATTAAAATCCTTTTAAGCTCAATATAACCTATTTTGATTGTGTTTTAAGTTTAGAAGAGGTTGGGAAATGTCTGAAATGCACCTCACAAAAAACTGAAAAAAACTTCACTTTAAGACACCTTGTCCACGTTGCAGACTGGGTTGTTTTTGGCAAAAATTTTCTGATCGAGTTTTCTTATCCAATAGAAAATATTGGTATCACATCTAAGTATGGATCCATGATAAGTCCGTAATGCCGACATGTCATACACTCTTACTGAATGCATTTTCCTATCGAAAAATTATCTTTTGATCCGATCACTTAAAAATAAACCAAGACCTTTGCATACACAATTTTTCATGTTGATCACATTTTTGGCCTCGAATTTTCTATCGGAGTTTGAAAAGATACGTTATGCGCATACCTCTAATCTAGGGGTATTTTGATAATTGTAAAAGAGGTACTGAACATGCTAAAAGGGCATGGTTCCGTCCATGAGATAGCCTTATATCAGGGTTTCATACTTGGAAATCAACTCCGTTGAGTGATTCATATATGTCTCACCATGCTATTCTGCCACCAGAAAGGGAGAAGAATAAGAATATTCGTGAATTTCACTCATGAGATAGACAAAGACGGCGTTAAGGATGTTCAATTGAGAACCCTGCGTTTAGTTGAGTTGAGGTCCAAAATGAAAAGTTCAATAGGCTTCTTAGTTGGAGCCCTACCCGGCTGTTCGTCTTTGGCTACCTTTTCCCGTTCAGTCTAGGTTGAATTCTGCCGCCCGTTTTCATTTAGTGTGGAAGGCCTTTTTAACTAAAATGCCCTGTCGTCCAGCGGAAGGCTGGTATCTTACTGGGTGCTACATCATCTCCCTCTTGGAATCATTTATCCTAGAATGATGAGTAAAGATGGACATCAATGCATGAGTAACAATCAAGAATCCTCTCAATATTTAATCAACGACTCAAACTACTGACCCATCGCAATCTAGTCAATCTCTATTCAAACTTTAAAATAGATAACTCAACTTAGGGATAGATAAATCAATTCAAATCAAGAGTAAGTACATTACCTTCAACATTCTCATCATCAGGCACGAGTATATGCATACATGTAACTCTTATATCTTCCTCATCTTCTCATATGGCTTCCTCAACGAATTGATTTCTCTATAGGACTTTGACTGAGTCAATCTCTTTGGTTCTTATCTTGCGAACCTGATGATTAAGGATTTGGACTGGGATCTCTTTATAAAACAAGCTATCTGTAACACCCGACACCTTACAATATTGGCACAATGCTAATGAAACATGACATGGTTTGGTCAAATTGACGCTAAATTTTAAAAGTGCTTGAATCTCGTGTTAATGGGCGATATGGGTGTCCAAAGCTTAAGAGGGTTGAGTGTATATATGTTTTGTGTTGAACTGTGAAGGTTACGACCTTAAAATGAAGTTAGAGAATTGAGGTTCTTGTAGGACTTAGGAAGCAAGTAGGTGAGTTAGCTACTTGCTTAGCTTAAAATCGGTAGTTACGGAGATGAGGCTCAACGTCGAATTTGTCTAAGTTCGATTATGAATAAAGTCTATATCAAGAGGGTAACTTTGGACCATGTCTTAGCCTCATAAATGGGATATATGATTATCCCAAGAAGTATAATAAAAAAGGGGCCCAAAGACATCATAATACACTTAGCAAATTAGGCCCAAAAACTAAGTGAGTGAAAGCTAAAATAAGGCAGCCCAAGTCCATCAAGTTGGTGCTCCAAAAAGGCCTAATTTTGAGCGCCAAGCTGGAGGGTAAGCTACTTAATGTTCTGTGGTATATGATGGTCAAGAAGTCAAGAGAGAGTCGGCATAGTATCCCTATATATAGAGCTCCAAAGTTGCTCCACAATTAATTGTTCACTTGAACTCAAAAACAAAAACTGATTTGTCTCCAAAGTTCTCTCAACTTTTCTTCACCTTATAAAGCAGCTAAAAACTCTCCTAGGGTTCTTGGAGAATCCCTAGAGCTTGAAGTAAGTGGTAAGTAAGTTTATACATGTGTTTACTAAGGTTTACTTATGAAAAACACGAAATAGATGCTAGCTATGCTGCTGAAATTTGTTGGACAGATTATGTGCAGAAAGTTGCTGCACCTTTTCCTTTTGTTTTGGTGATTTCTCTATGGTTTGTAAGTTGTATTAGGAAGAGCACTTGGTTTCATAAGAATGGGTTGAGTTGTAAACATCACCCTAAGGCTGCTTCCCTGATTTTGGTTTCGTTTAACAAGCGAGTTTTACCGAGTTATCTTAAGCGTTATGTTGATTGGAATTTGCGGGCTGTTGTACATAAAGCTATTAGTTCACGTCCTTCATGACTTCTTAAGTTCATTTATAAGACTATTTTAGGTCTATTTATATGTGCAAATGTTGCTGGAACAGTTTGGTTAAATTTGGAATAAGTTTGGAGTTGTCGACGTCGAAAGGTAGCGAAGGAAGTTAACGTTATGCTGTCCGTTTTTAGATTGTGTGGAATTGTGATGTGTTGTCCTTTGTGGGATGTTGCAAGACTGTTATCGTATTAAAATAGGCTGTACATGATGTGTACATGCTAATGTGTATTAGGATATACGGTTAGGTGCGGAAAGGTTAAAGGAATATACCCGGGTTTATAAACACCCGCTTGCTGCCCATGTATTGCTTTCTTATGTGATTGGGATACCAAGGTGTGCATATTTGCTGCTAATACTAGTTTTATCACCTACAATGATGTAGATAACTATTTTAAGGAAGGGAAGGTTGTTTTGAGATAGTAAGGAGGTCCGCCAACTAGGTATGTAATGTTACTTGATTTCGTCTCACTTGGCATGAAACATAGATCTCTCTTTGGTACATAAAGGCATTCACCAACTCCAACACAACTATCAACCATGTCTCCACTCTTTTACAAGTTCTTATGATTCTATACATAGTCACCTTCACAATTGCATACATGTTTGGATACAAAATTACTTGAGTTCTTGCTACGAAATAAAGTTCACGAGTTGTTCCATTTCATATGCATTTCACCATTTGTATAATGCACCCTTTCCATTGTCATATTACCTTTGTGATTGTCCACATGTCACATGCTACATATACAGTCCTATAACTCCAATATTATGGCCACCAAAAGAATCATCTCAAAGGTAATTGAAAGATAAAATATACAGTTTTGATAGGTGGTACCCCAAGGTTCGTGAAGAACCTAGCATAGGGACGATCCCGATACAGTTTACGAGTGGTACCCCGAGGGGGTTCATGAAGAACCTAGCATAGGGAAGATCCTGATATAGTTTCACCACTGATCTGTTGGTCATTTGATTACAGCTGCGCACAAATTTTACAGTATACATTTTACAGTAAAGGTAAAGTGATATGAAGAACATAAAGTACATGATTCCACAGTATAAGTAAGGGTGGTCCCTGATCTTCCACAGATGCATGGTTTCATTTAAGTTATTATTTTATATACAATGTTTCCTGCCTTACATAGTACATTATCTCGTACTGACGTCCCTTACGGGGGACCTGCATTTCATGCTGCAGGTACAGGTGCTAGTAGATCTCCCCAGTAGGAGTATAGGATATTCAGCTGCTTTCACCAAGCTCCAGGTTTTTTCGGGGCTTGTACATGTCTAGAGCTTACATGTTTCTATTGCACAGTTGATGAGGGGGGGCCTGTCCCAACCCTTGTCAGATATTTTTCTCTATCTAGAGGCTTTGTAGACTATGTAAAGCATAGTAAAGTCATGTTTTGCACTTTAGACAACGTGGCTCAACAGCCTAGTCATATGCATTTCCTTTTGACTTGTTATCACTATTTATCTACTTAAAGGCATGTTAAAAGTAGACATCACTTATAATATGGATAGAAAGCATATAGTTATAGGTTGGTTCTCCCGAGCCTAATCGGCAACGGGTGTCGGTCGACCTTACGGGACTTTGGGGCGTGACAGAAGTGGTATCAAAGCGGATCATCCTAGGGAGTCTACAAAGTCGTGCCTAGGTAGAATCTTGTTTATCTATGCGTTGTGCACCACATTTATAAGCAGGAGGCTATGTGGCATTTAGGAGTTGTTACTTTCTTTCCATTCTTTAGATCGTGCCATATAGTCAAGTGTAATAGGTGTATTATGTCTAATTCCTAAATTGTTTTGTACAACAAGTATGCCTGAAACAAGGAAAAACAAATGTAAGGGGAAGGCAGCAGAAGTAGTGGTTGGTATACCCAACCAAGTGAGACAACAAAATAAGATTCGAGAGGAGCCTTTGTCACAGACATCTCCAACTTCTCCAATTCCTAATGAACTAGAGAGTAGTGAAATTCCTCCAGAGCCACCTATTGATGCTTCGTACAGGATTTGAGAAATGCAGTCCAGCTATTGACCCATATAGTTGCTGGTCAAGGCCAAAGGCAGGAAATTCCCGTTACAGGTACAGGTAGTACGAATAGGGTAGCTGGCACAAGGATACGTGATTTTCTTAACTTGGATCCTCCATCCTTCACTGGGTCAGACCCTAATGAAGACCCCTAGGACTTTATTGACCAGATTCAGCGTACTTTGGATGTTATGCACGTGGGTGGTACAGAAGCTATGGAGTTAGCGACATATAGGCTGAAAGGTGTTGCTATATTGTGGTATGAAGCTTGGAAACAATCTAAGGATATAGATGCACCTCCAACCACCTGGAAAGAATTCAAAGAGGCCTTTCTTTACCATTATTTGCCATTGGAGATACGAGAGGCCCGTGCAGATCAATTCCTGAATCTCCATCAAGGGAATATGAGTGTGAGGGAGTATAGCCTTCAATTTAATTCCTTGGAAAGGTATGCTCCTAATGTAGTTGCTACAATGTCAGACAGAGTTCATCGATATGTAGATAGGTTGGATACGTATCTAGTCAGAGACTGCACTATTGCTTCCTTGAACAATGATATGGACATAGCAAGAATGCAGGCTTTGCCACAGAAATTGGAGGATCAGAGGCAGAGAAGGAGGACACAAGAGTTGGAAAGGGGGCAGGCCAAAAGAGCCAGATCTACAGGGTAGTTCACACCACCCCAACATGACCACTAGGCTCGGTTTTCTAATAGACCGCCTAGGCCATCATCCTCCAACTCTACAGCCAGTGCTCCACCACAACTCCAAGGGTATAGGAGTAATCAGTTTGGTTAACGAGGTGAAGGGCAAGGTGCCCGGGCAATGGGTTATTCAGCAGGCCAACCAATGATCTCTAGGCAGCCTTGTAAGTAATGCGGAAGGAGTCATCTGAGGATATGTCATTTTGGGACAGATGTTTGCTATTTGTGTGGTACACCATGGCACATGATAAAAGGGATTGCCCGAGGAGACGTATGGGGGTCTGGCACAATCTACTAGGTCAGCTATTGCATCATCATCATCAGTTCCCCCGACAGGTAGGGGTCAGCAAACACCTATTGGTCGTGGTAGAGGTGTTAGAGGGATAGCTAGCTCTAGCGGGGTCCAAAATCGCAATTATGCACTGGGGAGTCGGCAGAATTTAGAAGCTTCACCTGATGTGGTCACAGGTACCTTGTTTATCTTTTCACATAATGTATATGCATTAATTGACCCTGATTCTACATTATCATACATCACTCCACTAGTTGCTGGGAAGCTCAAGAGAACACCAAAATTATTAAACAAACCATTTGAAGTTTCTACTCCAACCGGTGAATCTATTATGGCTAGAAGGGTCTATTATAACTGTGTAATAACCGTTTGTGTCCATGACACATTGGATGACCTTATTGATCTAGAGATGGTGGAATTTGATGTTATAATGGGTATGGACTGGTTAGCTTCTTGTTATGCCACTGTGGATTGCCGAAC
>JAOTQR010080611.1:0-40731 GCA_025774065.1 Solanum ossicruentum | reverse complement strand
TATATATATGTGTGTGTGTGTGTGTGTGTGTGTGTGTGTGTGTGTATGTGTATGTGTGTGTGTGTGTGTGTGTGTAATTGTGTTATGATTTATTTGTGATGTATGATGTCTATAGTAGCTCTGTACAATTGAATTCTAGGCTCTGGGAGGGTGTGTTATAGTTGTTATCAGTTTTATTTTTAGTTTGGTTAGTCACTAATTGTTTTCTATTTGGGGTACTTCCTGCCTTTACTCCTATTACTGGCGGTTCAAGGTATGAGCTGTCTTGTCTCTTTCATTGATTAAGCTAGGCTCCATCATGACCTGTAAAGTCAAGCTGTGACACAAAGTGTCAAGATTTTAATTTGGAAAAGGTAGGGGAAAGATGAAATAACCTATAATGACCTGGCCCAATATTGTGAAGTATTATCTGCTCTTCTGCCTAGCCCATCAGTGATTTATCCCTTTGGTCTCACCCAAGAAGGTGCTTCACAATATATAGACCAGTCCTCTACTTATATACATGGCATTTCTCATGTGTTTTACTAATATAGGACTTTTCATCTAAAGTTGGGTTGTTATGTACACCCCCTCTATGGACTCAGCGTCCTCACTGAGGTTTGCCCTACCACATGGGATTTTCCTAGACTCAACACTAAGGATTTCCCAGCCTTATCAGGATTTGGCTAAAATCAATTGACCTCTGAGCCACATCAACAAGGCTAACACTAGAGTGACTCTGATACTACCTATAATGACCTGGCCCAACACTGTGAAGTATTGTCTGCTCTTAGGCCTAGCCTATCACGAATTTATCACTTTGAGCTCACCCCAAAAGTCACCTCACAGTATCTAGACTAGTCCTTTAATTATATACACAACATCTCTCCTGTGTTTTACTGATGTGGGACTTCTGATCTCTAGAAGGATTGTTACGTACACCCCCTCTATGGATATGACTAAACTTAGCACTGAGGTTTGCCGCTCCTTACTGGGATTTGCATAAACTCACTCAAACTCCGACACACATCTATAAGGATGACACAAGAGTGGCTTTGATACCACCTGTAACGACCTGGCCAACACTGTGAAGTATTATCCACACTTGGGCCCATCCCATCATGGATTTGTCCCTTTGGGCTCACCCTAGAAGGCATCTCAAAATATATACACCTATCCTTAACTTATATACCCAACATCTTTCTTGTGTTTTGCTGAACAGAGACTTCTTATCTCAAGATGGGTTGTTATAGCACCTCTCACTAAAATTGTCAAATTCATTTACAATGTGTTTCTACGGTCCATTGTAGCCCAATCATGGAAACTGGGTAGAGTTCCTAGTTTTTTTACTTTGGGTCTCTGATCACCATCTATGGGCAATAAACCTTTTTACGAATCATCTTGCACGTTTGTATGGAAAATACAACTGCTATATTTTTTGGCCTTTACAACCACAAAATCCATCTATGGGTCATGAAAGAAAGTACAAGTCATAGACCTTTCTTGTGAATGTTCCCTAGCTCAACACAAGTCTAGGATCTCCAAAGGTCTATCTAAAAGTTCATACAATATTTTACGGCTCGTCCTATTCAATTGTAGAAAAAGTTTCCAAGACTGGGTCTCAAGATCTTGGAATCATTCCATTTGCGATACATAAATTATTCTACGAGCCACAGATGTCGTAGAAATTGGTTCCTGCAGAATCAGATTTTCTCATATACTTTTCTAGGATATCTATGTTAGATTATTTTGGAGGGTGTTACAAACATAATTAAGAAGAAGTTCTAGGATCTATCTTACCAATAGAGAATAGTGTTGCAATAGAGCAATTAATTGATGTTGTTTTAGGGAATAGATTTGGGTGTTATTTTGGTATTGCCTTAATTAATTAGGTGGGTCAAGATTGGATAAAAGATAAAATTGAGCAATTTAAGTGAAATTAGATGATTTTGATCGATTCTGAAGAGTCCACTCAATTGGATGGCATATATGTTAAGATTCATAATGACATCCATAAAATTGACCCGTAAGTATGGAGAAGGACAAACTTAACTAATAAGTAAAAGTAAAGGATTTTTTTAGACCTTTTATCCTTTTAAAAGAGTAATAAGAAGGCATAAAAACTATGAGAGAAAGTATCTCCCTAAATAAGACTCTACATTGTCGATGCTATTGTACTTTGATGTAAGAAGAAGAGTTTTCAATTTATGCAAGTCCAAACTTTTTATCCAAGAAAGTTATACCCAAATAAGAAAGAAAATTATCACTTTTCCATTTAGAAAAAGCAAAAGTAAAAGAAATTATGATAATATACCAATTTTTTTGGGAGAAAAATAAAATTAGAAAATGGTGGTAAAAAAATCAAGACAAATTCCTAATAGATCATTACTATGCCGAATATCACTATAGGAAAGCTAGATAAGATATTGAAAATATTTCTAAAAATATTTCTTGTATCATAGAGAAGTTGTTTGATGATTTACAAATGAAATAACCTTTCTATTTATATCAGCAATTTAAGGGCTAAGGTATAAACACTAGTTATTTCTCAAGTTTCTCAAGTATTTACAATAAGTCCTATCTCTAGAATTTTCTACACGACTAGAGAGTTCCAACTACTTTACCAATAAATTCATGGATTTCTAGCCAAGTTCTTCAAAACAAAAAACTATATTTCTCTAAAATCTTTCTATAAATATCAACATTTCCTTATGTAGCATCCAATTTAATAATAAATATGTGTTAAGTGACTAAATGACATAATGATGTGCCAGCTCACACTTAACCTAATAAGGCCCATAACAAGAAGGCCCATTAGGGTTTTCTCAATCCTATAGAAGATACTTTTGTTTTCTCTTTGGTCAATATCAACGGATGGACTGATAGAGACTATTAGACTATACAAAATCACCTTGAAGAAGGATACCAGATCAAAAGCTCTAGTATGTTCTACTATTTGTTATGACTCCAAAAGATACATCACTTGATTTTACTAATTTTTATTTATTTTATGTCATGATATAATGTTAGATCTATGAAGTTTTATATTATAGATCTATTTATTTGATCATAGATCAATTTTCCCCTCTAAGTGAAAGAGGAAGAGATGGTGGTGAGTTGAACTCACATGCATGCATCATGCCTCTTTAAGGTTGATTCCTTTGACATTGGGTAAATAAGGTGTATATACTTCATGCACCTAATATTATATTGTGTCTATTAAAGTAAGATCTAAAGTTATAAATGGAGTACAAGCTCCATCATGTAATGTGATTGTATTTGAAAATCCACCAGAAGGCTGAAATGTCAACAGACGTCTATTATATATTAAATTTACCCAGTAGTCCCACCTCACCTCTATTTATGAGGAGGTTTGAGCGTGATGAACAACAAGAGGAAGAATAGAGACCCTAATCTTTCAAGACCCAAATGGAGTGGATACATCTTTTATATCGAAATAAGTGACATGCAAATCTTAATATCCAAGGAAATGGAGGGATTACAAAGATCATTGCAAACTCTTGGAACAACCATTCTCCTAGAAAAAAAGGGTAACCACACTCAAATTCAATCTTTCTGTATCGTGAAGATTCATCATCAATTCATAATGATAAACTAATCAGTCCAACTTTCTTTGGATACTCAAACTCGAGCATTAAAATAAATTTTACATTATTGTATTGGGATACTGATTTGAGGGTCGATATATTAGGACCAACCTCTTTACCTTCCATGAAAGGGGTAAAGGTCGTCTATACGCACTCTATACCTTTAGATCTGATTTATGTAATTACACTTTGTATTTTTTTATATCACATTGAGGGAGTTTGACATTTATTATTAATGTATACATATAGGCTTATGAAAACTCGGCGACGTGAGACATAGATAGGTACAAGAAAGAGATGAAGGAGTATATTGAAAGGATGATGATCACATTATCATAAAGTTATTGGATGATCATATTATCTAGAAATCAATCACCTTCAATTATTAGATGATGTGATGATCATCTTTTCTTTATACTCCTTCATTTCCTTCTTCTATCTTTCTGCATCTCTCACGATATAGTTTTTATAAACCTGTATATATACACTAATAATCAATTTTAAACTCTCCTAGTATAATACACGCAAAAAAATACAAAACGTAATCTCATAAATAGGATCAGAAATTATAGAGTGTATGCAGACGACCTTTATCCCTATTTTGGAAGGTGAAGAAGTTGTTTCTCATAAATAGACCCTTATCTTAGTGCTTTTATGGAATCATCTAAGTTTGATTTAATGCTCGAGTTTGATTTGAGTATCCAAAGAATGTTTGGTTAATTAGTTTATCATTCTCAATTTATGATTTATCTTCACAATGTGAAGTATAGAATGATCGAATATGAGCGTGATTATCCTTTTTCCTTAAGAGAAAGATAGTTCCAAGATGTTGTAATGACCATTATATAATCCCTGCATTTTCTTGGATAAAGAGATCTGAGCATCACTTGTTTTTCAACATAGAAGAAGATGTATCCTCTCTATTATGGTTTTGGAAGATTAATGTTAAGGATAATGCAATTTTGATGATGGACAAGGAACATGAAACAAGTTGATCAGATAGGTTCTCTTAGCATGAAACAAGTTGATCAGTCAAGTTCTCTTATATAGTTTCTCACAAAATTTTAGACATGTCAGTATAGTTGTGTAATGGATAAGTTCCTATGGGATAAGCTCTGGAGAAGTATAGTTCGACAACAACACATGATGAAATAAATGATGCTGTGGAGTTCTATATGAAATAGAATTCTTTGGCAAGGACAGTTCATGCACATAAGGAGTTTGGCATCCAGAAGAACTCTTAAGAAAATGATTAAATAGAAGAGAAGTCTTGGAAGATCAATTATTGCACTTTGCTCTCAAAAAATTGAATTCTTGGAATTTGTAATTGTGAATCCTTTGCTCATAAATCAAGGTTATACCCTCTCACCCTAATTTTGACACTCTAAACAAGAATATGAAGTCAGATTTTTGATATAATGCATAGATTTTGAGATATATGGAGTTTCAAATTCTGGGCATTCTGAGGCACATCTTTAGGCACTTTTTGGGTTCGTTTCATTCACATCTCTTAACTCAAGAAGAAAACTCAATGGCCCCAAGGATGGCTTCCAAAGGATTTATGACTTAAGGCATCTGCTACCAAATTCGGTTTACCAAGATGATAATCGATAGTGCATTCATAATCCTTGATGTGCTCAAGCCACTTATGTTACCTTAGGTTCAACTCTTCTTTAGTACCCACATATTTTAAGATCTTGTGATTAGTGAATATATAAAATTATAACATTATATTTTTCTCCATACAGCTAATATCTCTATATCTTTTAAGGCAAATACTATAACAACATTTTCCAGATCATGACGAGGATAATTCAATTCACGTGGTTTTAATTTCTGAGAGGCATAAGAAATAACATTTCCTTCCTATATCAAAACACACCATAGACCATGATGCGATGCATCATTGTGTATCACATATTACTTCCCTTTTATTGGTAGAGTATGTTTAGGAGCCTATGTCAACAAGGATTTAAGATTTTTGAAATTCTTTTTATATATGTTGTCCCAAGTAAACTTTTCCTTCTTCAATAGTTTGGTAAAAGGGAGGCTATGATGGAGGAGTGTTTCACGAACCTCCTATAGTATCTGGCCAAGCCCAAGAATCTTCTTACTTTGGTTGGACTTTTGGGAGGATTCAATTCAAAAACTTCTTGGATTTTATTAGGATCCACCATTATATCTTTAGCTCACACGATGTGTCCCACAAAAGTCATATTATTTAGCCAAAATTTACACTAGGAATGTTTACCATAAATTGCTTTCTCTTTCAAAATTTTCAAAACTATTCAAAGATGCTTATCATTATCTTCACTACCTTTGGAATACACTACGATATCATGTGTAAAATCTACCATACCTTGATCTATATATGGCTTAAATATTTGATTCATTAGATCCATGAATATTGTGGGAACATTTGTCAGCCTGAATGGCATCACAAAAAATTCATAGTAAACATACTGAGTTCTAAAACTAGTTTTAGGAATATCTTTCTCTCTAACGTGCAATTGATGATATCCGGACCTCAAAATGATCTTAAAGAATAAATTACCACCCTCAATTGGTCAACTAAATCATCAATTCTTGGTAGATGATATCTCTTCTTGATTGTTATTTTGTTCAGTTGTCCATAGTCAATATACAATCTAAGAATTCTATCCTTCTTCTTTACAAAAAAGGGGCTCCTTAAGAAGAAACACTAGGACGGATAAAAAACTTCTTGAGAAGTTCTTGTAACTAGGTTTTCAACTTCGTTAGTTCTGCTGGAGCCATCCCATACAGTGTGAAATATGAGTAGATTCAGAAATAAGCTTGATGGGAAATTCAACTTCTCTTTTTAATGTTATAAAGGAAGATTTTCTGGAATGACTTATGGATATTCACACATGGTAGGTAGAATATGACTCTCCATCCGTATATCAATTACATAAGAAAGGTATGCATCATAACCTTTCTTAACCATATTTCAAGCCATGGCAATAGAAATAATAATAGATACCAATGACCTTTCACCTTGTAGAATGATATTAGAAGATGCAAGATACTTAAAAGTTAGATGCTTTGACCTATACTCCACTATGGCAAGATATATATATATATATATATATATATATATAAATTCAATTCATCGCAATGATAAAATCAAATATTGGTAAGGCAATTCAATCAAATATGGTGGGAAGAATAGGTCTTTGATCTTGAAGGGACAAGCTCGATAAATTTGAATATAAACAACTTGGTGGCCCAAGGGACTTTGAACTAGCACATCATAGTTAAGCCTTGTAGGCTTCACATTCTCAGGAAGAACGAGAGATGAACAAATATAAGAATATGTAGAGCAAAGATCAAGCAATGTAAATACACATAATCGAAATAAGTGAAAATAACCAACGACCATATCTTAGCTATCTTGATCATCCTTTTGTTTCATAGCATAAGCTTTTGTAGTAGATTTGGGCCTACTATTTTGATTTTCTCCACCTTCTCCTGCCGTTTGAATGTGCTTTAGTCTTGCAACCCTATTGGTTTGAGGGGGAGTTGTAGAAGGCTTCTGAACTGAGCTTTTAGTGTGAAAGGAAGGAACCTATTTAGGACAGTCCTTTACTTTTTGTTTGCTCTCCTGCAAACACCATAATGATTCTTTCCACATCGTTCACACTTGAAAACACAAGTCCTGCCTTGGCTAATATTTGGAGTGGTACATATTGAAGAATTTGATCTGCTTTGCATAGGTTGAGATGACCAGTTAATGCCACAAGCCTTAGAATCGTAAAACCTTCCCTTTTTGTATGGACCTTTGATATCTAATCTAGGCATTAGGAGTTTATTTTCATGTGTACTGGCTTATTCCCAAGTAAGGGCAGAAAAGACTAAATTACAAAAGTTCTCATGTTGCAAAATCGCCACTATATTTCTGATGGAATCTAGAGCTCTTGAGAGAGCTCTTAGCTTACCATGCGCTTCTTAGTCACCAAAACCTTCATGTACTTAGCATATCCGAGCATTTTCTCCATGGCTTTAATAAGGGGGATGTTGATGGGTAGTTATTTCAACGTGGAGAGGAAATGCTTGAATTTACCCTCCTACTTGTCACGACCCGAGCCTCGGGCCTAGAGGTGACACGGTGAATGGGGAACCCGAAGGGACCCAAGACAAGCCTCTTAGCATATCATTCACACATACTTGGTCATAAAAGCAAAAAAAAAAATTAAACAAAAACAAGTGATTTAAATAAAAACGGAAGCAAGACTAAGGGAAATATTTGATAATCATTAGGGAATAAAAGAGTCATGCTCATAGCATAAATACATCATAATATCATGATACCTCTAAGTTGGAATTGAGTAGGGGCCAAGATACTTTTCAGGCTCACCCTCATAATAACAAGTGTTCAGCATAATGAAGTCTCGTAATAACATGAGTAATATGGATAGTGTCCTCCATCTTGAGAACTCACCAATGCTTATCTTTGAAGCACTGAACTAGCCATGTGGAGGATGATCAAATGGAGCTCTAGTACGTACATGGTAAGATCATATAGGCATAAAGTATGTGTTAGTACATTTGAATATACTAAGTATGCGTGATGCAATGCAACAAGACATAAGCCAATATAGTCACAATGCATAATCATAGCAATGGATACGTATAATCTCAATATGGCATGCGTGATCAATGCTCATAATAAAACATGCTTGTAAATCATTCTTCTTGCATAATATAACATACATATGTCTGAAGAAACCTTAACCAACATGAGTAAGACAAAGAGAGCTGCTACTTGGAATCTTAATTATTACTCTTCATGAGTAAAGAGGTTGTAACGACCCCAAAAAGTGCCCGAAAACGTGCCTCGGAATGCCCAGAAGTTTAATTTTTATATATCTCAAAACTCTTAGTTATTTCAAAAATCTGACTTCTTATTCTTGTTCAGTGGGTCAAAATTAGAGTTAAAGGAGTTTAACCCCAATTTTACAACAATCGTAGCAAAATTTGATTTTTCCAAAATTTTAATTTCTACAGGCAATCTGCGACAGTTCAATGACGTTCCATTGTCATGGACCAGTGTTAATTTTGCACAGTTTTGTTTTCTTGGTCCCGGACTTTTATGTCTTGGGCCCAAGGGTTCTTATACGTGTTTTTACCTATATTTAGCCTTATTTCATCCTCATATCATCTTAAACATTCTCCAACACTCACTTAAACCCTTAGTCTTATATTTCTCTAAAGATTCAAGTCCCAAACCTGCATCCCAAGCTAAGGTTCTACTTCAAGGTTCTTCTTCAAAGCTTGAAGTCTCCATCTCCAATCTTCACCATGTTTAGCTCTAAGGCAAGATATGTGGGTTCCCTTCATGAGTCCCTTTTATCCATGATGCCCAAGTCTCCTTTTACTTGTAATTACATGATTTAAAGTTGATTTACTCATGGGTCTTACTTATTATGAAATTATGACTATTTTAGCATGTTTTGAGCTATGAATCCAATATCTTTTGTAAGATTTGACAAAGGGTTTTGATGTATATTGCTTGAGCATTATACCATGTGTCTATTGAAGGTCTTAGATTGAATTTTCTAGCATGATTTCACTCTTAAATTACATTATTTTACACTAGCATTACACACCCGCCAAGTGTTTGATAAAATGCCCTTTTAAAGATTATTTAACTTTCGATGATCGATTGGTTGAGTTATGATTCAAGTGACTTTATGATGATTATGAGCTTTCTTAAGATATGTTTAAATCATGAAAAAGTTGATGATGTTGTAGCACCGGATTAAGCCCCTTTTTCTAAGATTATACCTTTTTTGAGCATTTGATGTTAATGTAAATGCAAAGAGTAATGTTAATGATGATCCATTCTTATATTTGAAATTAGGTTCACCATTTGAGTTCAATGATGTTCGGAGCTACTCGTGCTATGTCTCTATGTCTATTGCAAGTGAATAAAATGTGATTAGCTTTTCTATTTCATGGGATTAGACTTAGCACTGATGGATGGAGTGTTTGCTCTATTTCATTAAACTATTTGCCACCATAAGACTATGTGATATGCTTGCAATACTTGTGGATTCATTTAGTACACTCTTCTATGAAATACTTGATCTAAAAGGGGATAGGGTCCCATAAGTAAGGATACTTGATCTGAAAAGGGACGGGCTCCTGTAGGTGAAATTATTCATAAAATTTTCTTCGAAAAAGGATGGGGTCCCGTAACAAAGGCTATGTGATCTGAAAGGGGAAGAGCTCTCGTAAGGTGAAATTACTCTTACAATCCTCTTGGAAAAGGGACGGGCTCCCATAAGGAATGTTGCTCCTTCGAAAGGGGTCAGTCTCTCGTATGGTGAAGTGTGGTCTACCTTGTTAAGTAGTCCACATCTTTACTTGTGCGGGGTAATCATTGGGATTCCGGGTTGTAGCTCACTTGATCTTATTTTATGTCGGTTAAGGTCTCTTCCCACACTTATGTATTATGATCCATATAAATTGAATGATTTACAAAGAATCATTTACTTAAGCATTGATCTTATAGGCTATATTGATATTATACTATTTATTGCTTATCATTATGCATTTTGTCGATGTTGCCTATATCTTGTTGCGTTTTATCTTACACAGTTAGTACTTTCAGACATACTAACTCATATTCTATGCCTACATGATATCACCATATATAAAACTGACCCCGCCTGACCATCTCCACCCATGTGGCTAGTACAGTTTACTCAAGCTTGTTATTGAGTCATCCATTCCGAGGACGATGCTCATGATCTCATGCTATGTTCTAAACTATCTTCCTTTTATGTATACATTAACTATGAGGGTGAGCGCGATTGCTTGTCTTGGCTCCCGCTCTTACCTATGTAGTAGTGGGGTTATTGGACATGTTATGTATCTATGCTATGAGCCTTGACTCTCTTGTTCTTGAAGTTTATGATATAAAAGTTTACCCTTAGTCCTAATTCCCCTTGGTTATGCTTATCTCTTATTGTCATTTTAATTGCATTCGCTACCAAGGATGTGTAATAATATGCTATGAGGCTTGTTTGGGGTTCCTTCGGGTTTCCCATTCACCAGTCATGTCTAGGCCCTGCTTGGGTCATGACAAAAATGGTATTAGAGCACTAGGTTGTTAGATCCTTGGAGTCCAGCACACTGCAATGATTAGAATCTTATTCATGGTTATGTTGTACACCACAACTTTGAGTAGGCGGCTATGATACATTTTAGGAAATGTTTCCCTTCTTTATGTTCTAAGTTGTGCTATGAGTTTGAAGTAAGTTCCCCCCTTAACAATTGTTCTTGGCAATGCTAGTTGATTATGCCTAACCCAAGAGGAAGAAAAGTCCATGCTTCCAAGGGATAACCGGCCAGTGGAGAGCTTCGGGAGGCTCTCACTTTACTTTCACAAGTTGTAGCCAACAAAGTTAATCAAGGGTCCTAAGCCCCTCATGCTCTTACACCAGCTTCTCATGTAAGAGACTTCATGAGGATGAACCTATTGGAGTTCTATGGGTCAAGGGTGGATGAGGACCCACAAGAGTTTATCAATGAGACTTATAATTTATTGGCCATCATGGGTGTTAGATCGGAAGATAAGGCAGAGTTGACGGCCTTCCAACTCAAAAGGGTAGTACAAACATGGTATAATCAATGGAGAAAGGAGAAGGAAGTCAAAAATGTGGTTCTATAGGAATAGTTTAAGGCATCCTTTCTTAATCGTTTCTTTCCTCTTAAGCTTAGGGAAGCCAAATTGGTAAAAATCATGAATTTGAGACAAGGGTCAATGAGTGTGAGGGAGTATATCGTCAAGTTCAATCCACTCTCTAACTATTCTCCTCACTTGGTTTGCTAACCCAGGGGCTAGGATGAACAAGTTAGTGAGGGGTGTCTTCGACTTGGTGAATGAAAAATGTTGGTCCGCTATGTTGATTCATGATATGGATTTGTCCTTCTTGATGACATATGCCGATCAATTAGAAGGGGAAAAGATGAGGAATGAGAGGAGTTGAGAGGTCAAGAGGGTCCGTACTGATGGTAAGTTCCAAGGATCCAAGGATGGCCAGTTCCATCAAGGCCAAGGACTTTCCAATGCTCCTAATGGAAGGATTCTTAATGACAACCCAAGACACCAAGGTGGTAATAAGGGATGGCCTAAGCCCAAGTACCCTACGTGATGGAACCATGGTGTCCTATTGGAGGAACTCTAGTGCTTGCTTTGGCCATGGAGAGATAGACCACCGTGTTATTGATTGCCCCCATGCTTAAACCGAAGGTAAAGATGATCGGCCTCAAGGCCAAGGGGATGTTTCTAGGCAAAATAGGTTCTATGTTCATCAAAGAAGGCAAGGAAGGGATGTGATGCCCGATGATGCTATGGGTAAGTTAGAGATTTTCCTTGATCTTTATTGTGAATGCTTTGATGGTTTCAGGAGTTGGTATTTCTTTCATTATTCCTTTGTTGCTAGTAAGATTTGATTATATGGGTCTATTAGTGCTATAAAGTATTATAAAAGTGTTGCCCTTTGTTCGTAATGCATAAAGGCTTGTCTTGTGATCTCGGTTGAGTTTGGTTGATGGATTGGAGGTGTTGAGGTGGTTTGGCTACATGAATATCACGCTTCCGATGAGTGTAGGGCCCATAAGGTTGTAATATGACGTCTAGGGATAGAAGATTGATTTGGTCAACTATAATGTGCAAGTCACTTCTTTAAGATTGAATTGTGGTTCGGGTTTTGTCCCATGTGAGGATGAGGGTAGATGATGTCTCTAGGTGTCCTTTTGGGCTAGGACTAAAATTTTAGGTATTACTGAGTTTTTTGGTTTTCCTATGCACTTGCTATGTTTGTGGTTTCATGAATAGGGTCTATAAACACTACTATGGCATGTTTGAGGTGGTCTTTAGTGGTGGAGCATTGATTTAACTAGAGATTGTGAATCATTTGGGAGCACTGTTACATGTTTTGGGGGATGAGAGGTTGTTTGCTAAATATGATATGTGTGAATGGAAAATAACTAGAAGATGAATGGAGAAGTTCACCGGTTGACTAAGTTGGGTGAGGTTGTGAGTGGTGGTGTAGTGGCTTTGATGGTTTTGAATCTTTTAAGTTTGAAGGGTCTAGTTAAATAGAGCTTTGATTCCCGTCTTGATACAGTTAGAGGTATTGGGGAGGGATGGAGAAGTGGAGGTTGTATCCCAAGAGGAAGATGGTGGTTCATGGTACCAAGTGGGCTAAGTGTGGTTAAGGTTGAAAAATGAGTTTTGGTCGTGAGTCCATATAGAGTGTAGAGGAAGATTAGTAAGGTTGCATATGGATGGGAGTTTCCTTTGGATATTGTGTTGGTTTGTCCGGTTCTTCATGCTTCTAGGTTGAAGAGATGTGTTGATGACTCTAGTGCTATAGAACTCCTTGAGGGTGTGGGTGTTGTGGAGAATATGTTGACTTAGGAAGAGGTCCCGGTTGAGGCATTTGATGGAAGTGTGGAAGAAGTTGATACCTAAGGATGTGGAGTTCGTTAACGCTTTTTGTAGGATTTGTTTAGTCGAAAGTGTCTCTTGGGGAGCGGGCATGGAGAAACAATATCCGTATCTCTTTCAATTCTATTCAAGCTTGTGAAGACACATCAAGTCCTTTTTAAGATTTCCTGTCGTATTTCCCATCCCCTATATCATTTGCATGCATTCATGTTTATGTTGACAAGTTTATGATTATTTTACACATATGATTCAGATTCTAAAAATGGTGTTTTACATGTTATGTTGCATTCTTGTTGGGGCTGATTTGTTGATGATTACTCTTGTATTTTACATATATTTTACATTCAGGGTCAAATGTTCCCAAGGGGTAGATATTGTAACGACCACAAATAGTGCCTGAAAACGTGCCTCGAATTGCCTAGAATTTTAATTTTCATATATATCTCGAAATTCATTGGTTGTTTCAATAAAACGACTTTATATTCTTGCCTAAGAGGTCCAAATTTGGGGGAAAAGGGTCTAACCCTGATTTTAGAGCAACCATAGAAAAATTTGATTTTTCTAAAATTTCAATTTCCAGAGGCGGTTTGCGACAGCTCCGCGATGTGCCTCTGTCACAGAGCACTGTTAATTTTGCCCAGTTTGTTGTCTCGGTCCAAGACTTTTATGTCTTGGGTCCAAGGGTTCCCATAAGTGTTTTTACCTATACTTAGCCTTATTTCACCCTCATATCATCCTAAACATTTCCCAATACTCACTCAAACCCTTAGTCTTATATTTCCCTCAAGATTCGAGTCCCAAACCCTCATCTCAAGCTAAGGTTCTCCTTCAAGGTTTTTCTTCAAAGCTTCAAGTCTCCATCTCCAATCTTTACCAAGTTCATTTTTAAGCCAAGGTATGTTGGTTTATTTCATGGGTCCCTCTCAACCATGACGCCTAAGTCTCCTTTTACTTAAAATTGCATGATTGAAAGTTGATTTACATATGGGTATTAATTAATATGAAATTCACTACATTATATGTTAGGGTTCATGAAATTGTGATTGTTTTATCATGTTTTAAGCTATGAATCTAAGATCTATTGTAAGATTTGAAGAAAGATTTTGATGTATATTGCTTAAGGGTATTGCCAAGTATCTATTGAAGGTTTAACAATGAATTTTCTAGCCTGATTTAGCTATTGAATTGCATGGTTTTACACTAGCATTGCATACCAACCAATTATTTGATAAAATGACTTTTTAAGGATTCTTTAAGTTTTGATGATCTACTGGGTGAGTTATGATTCAAGTCACTCTATGATGATTATGATCTTTCTAAAGATGTGTTTGAGTCGTGAAAATATTGATTATGTTGTAGAGTCGTATTAAGCCCCTTTTTCTAAGGTTATACCTCTTGTGAGCCTTTGATGCTAATGTTAATGCAAAGGGTAATATTGATGATGATCCATTCTTATGTTTGAAGTAAGGTTCACCATTTGAGGTCAAGGATGTTAAGAGCTACTCGTGCCATGTCTGTATGTTTATTGCAAGTTAATAAAGCGTGGTTATCTTATATATTCTATGGGATGTGACTTAGCATAGATGGATGGAGAGTTTGCTCTAATTCCTTGAACTATATGCCCCCATAAGACTAAGTGATACCCTTGCTATACTAGTGGATTCATTTGGTACACTCTTCTGTGAAACACTTGATCCAAAAGGGGACAGGCTCCCGTAAGGAAGGCTACTTGATCCAAAAGGGGATGGGCTCCCGTAAGGTGAAATTATTCATAAAATCCTCTCTAAAAAGGGATAGGGTCTCATAAGAAAGGCTGCTTGATCCAAAAGGGGATGGGCTCCTGTAAGGAGAAATTACTGTTAAAATCCTCTCTGAAAGAGTATGGGCTCCCGTAAGGAAAGGCACTTGATCCAAAAGGGGACGATCTCTTGTAAGGTGAAATTAGACATAAAATCCCCTCTGAAAAGTGATAGTCTCCCGTAAGGAAGGTTACTTCTCAAAAGGGGATGGTGTCCCATAAGGTGAAGTATGGTTTACCTTGGTAAGTAGTCCACATCTTTACTTGTGCAGGGTAATCATCGAGATTCCGAGTTGTAGCTCACTTGATGTTATTATATGTATGTTAATGTCTCTTCCCACACTTATGTATTATGATCTATACAAATTGAATAATTTACAAATCATGATTTACTTAAACATTGATCTTACAAGCCATATTGCTATTGTGCTATCTATTGCTTATCATTGTGCATTTTGACTATGTTGCCTATCTCTTGTTGCATTTCATCCAACACACTTAGTTCATTCATACATACTAACTCAGACTCTATGCCTACACGATATCACTATGTAGGAAATTGAGCCCCGCTTGAGCATCTCTACCCATGTGGCTAGTACGATTACACTCAAGCCTATTGGTGAGTCTTCCATTTCGGCGATGTTGCTTATGATCTCTTGCTATGTTCTAAACTATCTTTCTTTTACGTATGCACTAACTATAAGGGTGACCCCGGTTACTTGTCTTGGCCCCCGCTCTTATCTATGTAGTAGAGGTGTTGTTGGACATATTATGTATCTATTGTATGAGTCTTGACTCTCGTGTTCTTGATATTTATGATATAGATGTTTACCCTTAGTCCCAATTCCCCTTGATTATGCCTATCTCTTATTGTTATTTTAATTGCTTCTGCGACCAAGGATGTGTAATGATATTCAATGAGGCTTATTTGGGGTTCCTTTGGGTTCCCCATTCGCCGGTCATGTCTAGGACTTTGGCTTGGGTCATGACAATGATGGTATCAGAGCACTAGGTTGTTAGATCCGCGAACAACACACTGCGATGATTAGAGTCTTATTCATGGTTGTGTTATACACTAAAACTATGAGTAGGAGGCTATGAGACGTTTTAGAAAATGTTTCCCTTCTTCATGTTCTATGTTGTGCTATAAATTTGAAGTAAGTTCCCCCTCACCCCTACAATTATTCTTTGCAATGCTAGTTGATCACGTCTAACCCAAGAGAAAGAAGAGTCCACACTTCTTAGGGACAACTAGCTAATTGACACCTTCGGGAGGCTCTCACTTTGCTTGTACAAGTTGGTGCCAACAAAGCTAATCACAGGGCCTAAGCCCCTCATGCTCCTACACCGACTTCTCGTGTGAGAGACTTCATGAGGATGAGCACATCGAAGTTCTATGAGTCAAGGGTGGATGAGGACCCACAAGAGTTTATTGACGAGACTTATAATGTATTAGCCATCATGTGTGTTAAATCGAAATATAAGGAAGAGTTGGCTGCTTACCACCTTAAAGGGGTAGCATAAACATGGTACAATCAATGGAGGAAGGAGAAGGGATTCAACAATGTAGTTCTATGAGAGGAGTTTAAGGTGGCCATTCTTAATCGATTCTTTCCTCTTGATCTTAGGGAAGCCAAATTGGTACAATTTATGAATTTGAGACAAGGTTTAATGAGTGTGAGGGAGTATGCCATCAAGTTCAATCAACTCTCTAAGTATTCTTCTCAGTTCGTTTGCCGACCCAAATGCTAGGATGAAAAGTTAGTGATGGGTGTCTTCATAGACTTGGTGAATGAAGAATGTCAGTCCGCTATGTTAATTCATGTTATGGATTTGTCCTGCTTGATGACATATGTCGAGAAATTGGAAGGGGAAAAGTTAAGGAAGAGGAGTAGAGAGGCCAAGAGGGTCCGTATTGATGGTAAGTTCCAAGGTCCCAAGGATAGCCGGTTCTATCAAGGCTAAGTACTTTCTAATTCTCCTATTAGAAGGATTGCTAATGACAACCCAAGACACCAAGGTGGTAATAGGGTAGGGCCTAAGCCCAAGTGCCCTACATGACGGAAAAACCATAGTGGCCCATGTTGGAGGAACTCTAGTGCTTGCTTTGGACATAGATTGATGGGCCACCATGTGATTGTTTATCCTCATGCTCAAACCAAAGGTAAAGATGATCTCTCTCAAGGCCAAGGGGATGCTTCAAGGCAAAATAGGTTCTATGTTCTTCAATGAAGGAAAGGAAGGAATGTGATGCATGATGATGCTACCGGTAGGTTACAGATTTTCCTTGATTTTTATTGAGCATGGTTTGATGGTTCTGGGAGTTGGTATTTCTTTCATTATTCCTTTGTGAAGATTTAATTATGTTGGTCTACTGGTGCTAGAAAGACTTATAAGGGTTTCCCTATGTCTTATTGCATAAAGTCTTGTCTTGTGATCTCGGTTGAGTTTGGTTGATGGGTTGGAGGTCTTGAGGTGATTTCGCTACATGCATATCATGCTTTCGATTAGTATAGGTCCCATACGGTTGTAATATGTTTGCTAAGGATAAATGATTGATTTGGTCAATTTCAATAGGCTAGTCACTTCTTTAAGATTGAATCGTGCTTCGGCTTTTGCCCAAAGTGAGGATGAGGGTAGATGATGTCTCTAGGTGTCCTTTTGGGCTAGAATTGAACTTTTGGGTATTGGTGGAGTTGTTTGGTTGTCTTATGCACCAGCTAGTTTTGTGGGTTTCACGAATAGGGTCTTAAACACTACTATGACATGTTTGTGGTGGTCTCTAGTGGTGAAACATTAATTTAATTAGAGCTTGTGAATCATTTGGGGGCAGTGTTGCAAATCTTGGGGACGAGAGGTTGTTTGCTAAATATGATAGGTGTGAATGGGAGATAACAAGAAGATGGATAGAGAACTTCATCGGTTGATTAAGTCGGGTGAGGTTGAGAGTGGCAGTGCAGTGGCTTTGTTGGTTCTGAATCTTCTGTGGTTGAAGTGAGTCTACTTAAATAGGGGTTTGATTTCCATGTTGAAAGAGTTGTAGGTCTTGGAGTGGGATGGTTGAGTGTAGGTTGTATCCCAAGGGGGAGATGGTGGTTAATGCTAGCAAGTGGACTAAGTGTGGTTGAGGTTGAAAAATGAGTTTTGCTCGTGAGTCCATATAGAGTTTAGAGAAAGATTTATCAGGTTGCATGTGGAAGCGAGTTTCCTTTGGATATGGTGATGGTTAGTCCAATCTTCATGCTTCTAGGTTGAAGGGATGTGTTGATAACTCTAGTACTATAGAACTCCTTGATGGTGCAGGTGTTATAGAGGATATGTTAACTTAGGAAGAGGTCCTCGTGGAGGCATTTGATGGAAGGGTGCAAGAAGTTGATTGATAAGGATGTGGTGTCCATGTGTCCATTAAGGCTCTTTGGAGGGTTTGTCTAGTCGAAAGTTCTTTCCAGGAGTGGGCATGGAAAAACAATATCTGTATCTCTTTCAGTTCTTTTCAAGCTTATGATGACACATCAAGTCCTTTTTATGATTTCTATTCCTATGACCTAGGCCCTACATCATTTGCATGTATTCATGTTTATGTTGACAAGTTTATGATGACTTTACACGTTTTATTGAGATTTTAAAAATGGTGGTTTACATGTTATGTTCCATTCTTGTTGGGGCTGAATTGTTGACAATTACTCTTATTTTGTACATCTCTTTTACATTAAGAGATGAATGTTCCCAAAGGGGACATATTGCTATGACCCTAAAAATTTCCCGAAAACATGCCTCGGCATGCCCGGAATTTCAATTTTTATATATCTCAAAATTCATTTGTTATTTCAAAAATTCGACATCATATTCTTGTTCGGGGTCCAAATTAGAGGGAAAAGGGTCTAACCCTGATTTTAGAGCAATCGTAGCAAAATTTGATATTTTAAAGATTTCAATTTCCAGAGGTAGTCTGCGACAAGTCCGCGACGTGCCGCTGTCCCGGAGCAGTGTTAATTTTTCCCAGTTTGTTGTCTCAGTCCAAGACTTTTATGTCTTGGGTCCAAGGGTTCCAATATGTGTTTTTACCTATACTTAGTCTTATTTACCCTCATATAACCCTAATATTTCCTAATACTCACTCAAACCCTAAGTCTTATATTTATCTCAAGATTCAAGTACCAAACCCTCATCCCAAGCTAAGGTTCTCCTTCAAGGTTTTTCTTCAAAGCTTCAAGTCTCCATCTCCATTCTTCACCAAGATCAGCTCTAAGCCAACGTATGTGGGTTTATTTGATGGGTTACTCTCACCCATGATGCCAAAGTCTCTTTTTACTTAAAATTGCATGATTTAAAGTTGATTTACTCATGGTTCTTACTTATTATGAAATTCACTGCACACTATGTTGGGGTTTATGAAATTGGGATTGTTTTAGCATGTTTTGGGCTATGAATCTAAGATCTATTGTAAGATTTGATCAAAAATTTTGATGTATATTGCTTAAGGCTATTACCAAGTATCGATTGAAGGTTTTAAATTGTATTTTATAGCATGATTTCACTCTTGAATTGGATGATTTTACACTAGCATTACACACCCGCCAAGTGTTTGATAAAATTCCTTTTTAAGGATTCTTTATGTTTTGGTAATCTATTGGTTGAGTTATGATTGAAGTGACTTTATGATGATTATGATCTTTCTAAAGATGTGTTTAAATCATGAAAATGTTGATGATGTTGTAGGGTCGCATTAAGCACCTTTTTTCTAAGATTATACCTCTTGTGAGCCTTTGATATTAATGTTAATGCAAAGGGTAATGTTGATGATGATCCATTCTTATGTTTGAAGTTTGTTTCACCATTCGAGGTCAATGATGTTAAGAGCTACTCCTCTATGTTTATTGCAAGTTAATAAAGTGTGATTATCGTATATATACCGTGGGATTAGACTTAGCACCGATGGATGAAGGGTTTGGTCTATTTCCTTGAACTATGTGCCACCATAAGACTATGTGATACCTTTGCTATACTAGTGGATTCATTTGGTACACTCTCCTTTGAAATGCTTGATCCAAAATAGGATAGGATCCCATAAGGAAGGCTACTTGATTCGATAGGGGACACGCTCCCGTAAGGTGAAATTATTCATAAAATCCTTTCCGAAAAGAGACAGGCTCCTGTAAGGAAGGCTACTATAGGACTTGCTCTACTAAAGTGAAATTACTCATAAAGTCCTCTCCTAAAAGGGATAAGCTCCCGTAAGGAAGGCCATTTGATCTGAAATAGGATGGACACTCGTAAGGTAAATTACTCATAAAATCCTCTCTGAGAAGGGATGGGCTCCCATAAGGAAGGTTTCTTTTTCGAAAGGGGACGGGCTCCCATAAGGTGAAGTGTGGTTTACCTTGGTAAGTTGTCACTTCTTTTCTGGTGAGGTGTAATCATCGGTATTTCGAGTAATAGCTGGCTGTATCCTATTCTATGTCGGCTAAGTTCTATTCACACACTTATTATTATGATCTATACAAACTGAAGGATTTAGGAAGCATGATTTACTTAAACATTGATCATACATGTCATATTGCTATTATGCTATCTATTGCTTATCATTATGCATTTTCACTATGTTGCCTATCTCTTGTTGCATTGCATCCTACATACTTAGTACATTCAAATGTGCTAACACATACTTTATTCCTACATGATTTCACCATATAGGAACCGGAGCCCCGCTTGACTATCTCCACCCATGTGGCTAGTACGATTTCACTCAAGCTTGATGGTGAGCCCTCCATTCCGATGATGTTGCTTATGATCTTATGCTATGTTCTAATCTATATTTCCTTTATGTAGACATTAACTATGAGCGTGAGACTGGTTGCTTGTCTTAGGCCCCGCTCTTATCTATGTAGTAGAGGTGTTGTTGGACATGTTATGTATCTATGCTAAGAGCCTTAACTCTGTTGGTCTTGATTTTTATGATATGGAAGTTTACCCTTAGTCCCAGTTCCCCTTGATTATGCTTATCTCTTATTGCAATTTTAATTGCTTCTACAACCAAGGATGTGTAATGAATGCTATGAGGCTATATTGGGCTTCCTTCAGGTTCCCCATTTGCCGGTCATGTCTACAACGTAGGCTTGGGCCATGACAATGGTGTTCTACTTGCCAAGGTAAACCATACTCCACCTTAGGGGAACATGACCCATTTCGTATAAAGCAAACCTCCTTACGGGAACATGACCCATTTTAGAAAGGATTTGATGATAAAGTGCACTAGATAGATCCACTAGTATAGCAAGGGTACTGAGTAATGCTATGGTGGCACATAGTTTGAGGAAAAGAGCATGAACCCTTGTAGTTAGTCCACGCCGACATCCAATCCATTTATGCTAAGTCTAATCCCACGAAATACTTGAAATAATCATAATCCTAATAACTTGTAGTTAATATGGCAGCATGACATGAGTAGCTCTTAAACATGTTGACTTCTAAAGGTGAGCCTAACTTGAAACATGAGAGAAATAATAATAATACATGAACCGTTTCTTTAACATGAGTGGCTCACAAGAGATAAAAGTCTTGAAATAGGGCTTGACTTGATACTTGTAAAATCATAGATACTTTTCAAGAATTCAATAAATGCTTGAAAGTCAATAATCATCAGGAAGTCATAAGACTTGTAAATCATACAATAGATCATCAAAAACTTGAGAGTTCTTGGCATAACATTTTACCAAAAACATGGTGGGTTCATGATACTCGTTCAAAATTATACTATTCAAGAGTGAAATAAAGTGAGTAAAATCAATTCAAAATCAACCCACTAATATTGTAGTAACACCCCAATTTGGATATCATGAAATCCATATCAAAAGTTTACCATAGTTCACAACACAAATCATGCATAATATCAACTCATCGTATAAGCTTAAAACAACTATTCATGTATAACAAGCTATACTTGATTAAACCCAAACATAACTCTCATTCAGAATCCATAATACGAGATACCCACAAGTAATACAATACGAAATCATGCAATTTTCATAAAAAGAGAAGGTTGGGCTCCTTGGGTGAAAGGCCTATGGATAAACACCATTTGAAGTAGTATTGGAGCTTGAAATGAATCTTTGAGTTCCAATCTTGAGCTTGAGATCCTTAGATTTGAATGACAGAATTGATAGAGTCTTAGAGAGATTTTGGAGAGGGTTTTGAAAGCTATAGAGTTGAAAAATGAATAAGTATGGAAGATTTTATGTCTAAATAGGTACTGTGCTATTACCATTATGCTTTTGGATGAAAAACAAAACTGATGAAAATTTTGTACTTGTTCGCACCCCAGGCGCGACGCGCACCATATGAAATACTAGTCTGCTCCCCAGGTGCGTCTAGGTTGGGCACGGACAGCCACTGGAATTCTGAAATCACCTAAAATTAATTTTCGCTATAGGTCTTCTAAAATCTGAGTTATAACTATTTTCCACTCAATTTCACCCCCCTAATCGTGAATATGAAGTCAGATTTTTGAAATTCGCTTTGGCTTCCCTAGTGACACTTTGGACTTATTGATTCTCCCAAAGGACCTTGACGGGTGCTACATCTTTGTTCCTAAGCCTTTTAACCTGCCTACCCGATATCTCCACTGAGACCTCCTAATTGGTTAAATTATCTTCCATCACACCTACAACCTCAAAGGGAACGATAAAACTTGGATCACCAACCCATCTACTCAACATAGACACATGGAAGGTCGGATGAACGATATCCATCTCCATAGGCAACTCCAATTCATATACAACCTTACCAACTATTTAAAAATTCTATAAGGACCCGTAAACCTTGGGCTCAATTTACCCTTCTTGCCAAATCGGATCACACCCTTCATGGGTGAGACCTTTAAGTAAACCCAAACAACAACTTTGAACTCAAGATCTCTCCTTCTCACATCGGAATATGACTTTTGTATACTTTGAGCCTTTCTCAACATTTCCCCTTGTAAGCTTCACTCCCTCCATGGCATCCGTTGCTAAGTTTGGTCCAATTAAAACCACCCCATTAATCAATCTTTATCAAATCTCAAGACATTTTTACGGTGTGAACGGAATAGGATGAACTATAAGACTCATTCAGATTCAACTCCCTCAAGTCATCGACATTAGGTACACATAATCTACATTAGTCCCTAAGGGCACCATCTTCCCCTTGGGAGAAAACTTCTATTTTACCATCTTTGACCAAAGCCTTCAGCTCTAGCAAGGTGGGATCAAGGTCTTGTTTCGACTTGACTTTCTCCACCAAAGAAGATTGCAACCATCAATAATCACTAACCATTTCCAACTTCATTCAACCTAACCACCAACCTAGCTAACTGGTGATCTTCTCTAGCCACCTTCTTATCACCAACATCAATATGAGCTAAGATACCTACGAACACTTTACTTAATGCATCTGCCATGATATTAGCTTTGCCGAGATGATAGTGCACACTCATATAATATGGGAAGCAATAGAAGAGACACCACTCACAAACCTCTGATAGTAACCCCTCTAGACCCATAGAACTTCTAATATCCGTTGAGGTCAAGGACCTAGGCCAATTTCTTATCACCCCCTTCTTCTTAGGATCCACCTTAATGCCATCACTCGACATCACATGGCCTAGAAAGGCAACCTCCTTCAACAAAAAATCACACTTTTCATATTTAGCAAATAACCTCTCATCCCTCAAGATTTGCAACATGACCATAAAGTGATTCACATGTCTTTCCTCACTCCAAGAATAAATCAGTATATCATTAATAAAGACCATTACAAACACATCAAGGTAGGGTTTTAAGACCCTATTCATAAGATACATAAATATAGCCGGTGCATTAGTCAACCCAAAAGACATGACCACAAATTCAAAATGCCCATACCTAGACCAAAAAGCCACCTTGGGAATATCATGCTCCGTCACCTTCACTTGGTGGTATCCATACCAAAGATCAATCTTAGAAAAGTGACTAGCCCCTTAAAGTTGATCAAAAAGGTTATTAATCTGTGGTAGAGGGTACTTGTTCTTTATGGTAACCCTATTAAGTTGATGGTAATCAATGCACATTCTAAGGGAACCATCCTTCTTCTTCACAAACAACATTGGTGTATCCAAAGATGACTTGCTAGGCCTTGTGATACCCTTTTCCAATAAATCCCTCAATTAATCCTCTTTTAATTCCACCAGGGCCATAGAATAAGAGGGAATAGAAATGGGTTGTGTATCGGGAAGGAGGTCTATACCAAAGTCTATTTTCCTTTAGGGAGGAGCACCAAAACATTCATCAGGAAATATATCAAGAAACTAATTGATCACTGAAGTCAACTCAATAGGAGGGACTTTAAACTCCACATCCCTAACCCTCACAAGATGATAAAGGAAACCCTTAGAAATAAACCTTTGGGCTTTAAGATAGATATGAATCTATCTTTGACCACCATATTACGACTTTCCCACTCTATGGATGGTTCATTATGGAACTGGAATTTAACCATATGAGTTCTACAATCAACGAAATCATAATGTTCATGTAACCAATACATCCCAAGAATGATATCAAAATCCTTCATATCTAATTCAAAAAAATCTCAAGGCAAGAGTTTCTGCAATATTAACATGGGATAATTCTATAGACTCTTTTAGCAACAACGGACTCACCAGCGGGGGTAGCTACTTCTATGGATCACACAATAATTAAGGATTCGCATGAAGCTTTTTGGCAACAAAAAGAGTAATGAAAGGAAGAGTGGCACCCAGATCTATCAATATATCCATATCATAATAAAAAACCTTCAACAAACCTATGAAGCACTATGCCAAGTCCAGTGACCTCTAAAGTAATATGGTTGAGAACATCGACAGTCATTCTTATAATCATTAGTAACCCATTGAGAATGTCTCGATTCATGATCCTTTGCACCACACTCGAATCATGTACTCAAACTAGCCAACCAATCTCCCAAATTGTACTTTCCACTCTTGTGGCATGGAAAAGAAGCTTAAACACCAACACCCTTGCCTTAACTTTGAGCATATAGACAATCAACAATCCTATGGCCCATCTTTCCATACCAAAAGCATGTACCCGTGTTTCTCCTACATGTGCCACTATTATTTCTCCTATATTTTTTACACCTCCGATAGGTTACTCCCCCATCGCCACTTAGCTTGGCATATGGAAGCCCACCTTCAATTGTGCCCTTCTCCTCCCTTCCTTTAAGGCCACCAGGCAAGCTCTCAACTTATGCCCAACACCGCCACACTTGAAACAAGCCGCAATTATTGCCAAACTTCCTTGATGTTTCATGCCACATTCTTGGCAAAGGATGACATGAATCCCTTGCTTATTGTACTTGGGCACCAGTAGTCTAGTAGAAGATCAAGAACACTCAACTCAGGCCCTCTTAGACTTTCTCTCTCCCTTCTTATCTGTTGAAGTTATGGGGGAACCCACTTGTTGATTGAGTAGAGCAGTCACCACTTTGGCCAATAACCATAGAGCATTATGAACCTCCGCATTTGATGTGTCACCGTTAGGAAGTAGACACTTAACTGAGAGATGGTTACCATACAATCCATCATTCTGAAAAGCTTGAGACATATTCTGAAACGTAACGGTCAGGAATTAGGAATAAGCCTTAGGGGACTTAGCTCTTCCGCATGAAATAGATCATGAAGAAGTGAAAATTTTCCTAAAGCGCCTCATAGTCACCCATTCATAGTTGTGATATGCTTCACAGCCATGAATAAGGCTCTAATTGGCTTAGTGTGTTGAATTTCTGAGGACCATTAACAACCTAATACTTTGACACCAAGTTTTCACGACTCAAGCCTAGAGTCTAGATGTGACACAGCAAATAGGGAACATGAAAGGACCACAAACAAGCCTTTTAGCATATCATTCACACATACTTGTTTGCGGAAGCAAAAAAAAACAAGTGATTTAAATTAAAAGGGAAGCGAACTAAGGGCAATCTTTGATAAACATTAAGGCATAAAAGAGTCAAGCTGATAAAATAAATATATCACAATATCCAACAACACCTCTAACTTGGCATGGAGGGGGACCAAGACACTTTCCATGCTCACCCTCATAATAACAAGTGTTTAACACACTGAAGTCTCAAAATTGCCAGAGTAATGTGGATAATATCCTCGGACTTAAGGACTCACCAATGCTAACTAGCCATGCGAAGGATGATCAAAAAGAGTTTTGATCCCTACATGGTAATATCATATAGGCTAGAGTATGCATTTGTATGTTTGAATGTACTAAGTATGCGGGATGCAATGCAACAAGACATAAGCCTATGTAGTCAAAATGCATAATCACAGGCAATAGATATATATAATCTCAATATGACATGCATGATCAATATTCATCATAAAAAATGCTTGTAAATCATTCATCTTGCATAATATAATATACATATGTGAGAAGAGACCTTAACCGACTTGAGTAAGGCCAAGCGAGCTACTATGTGGAATCATGATTATTACCCCTCATCGGTAAAAAATGCTTGGATTGCTAATGACAACCCAAGACACCAAGGTGGTAATAGGGGAGGGCCTAAGTCCAAGTGCCCTACATGAAGGAAAAACCATGGTGGCCCATGTTGGAGGAACTCTAGTTCTTGCTTTAGACATGGAGTGATGGGCAACAGTGTTATAGTTTGCCCCCATTCTCAAACCAAAGGTAAAGATGATCCCTCTCAAGTCCATAGGGATGCTTCTAGGCAAAATAGGTTCTATGTTCTTCAAAGAAGGAAAGGAAGGAATGTGATGTATGATGATGCTACCCGTAAGTTAGAGATTTTCCTTGATTTTTATTGTGCATGCTTTGATGGTTCCGGGAGTCGGTATTTCTTTCATTATTCCTTTGTTACTAGTAAGATTTTATTATATTGGTCTATTGGTGCTAGAAAGACTTATAAGGGTTTCCTTATGTTTTATTGCATAAAGTCTTATCTTGTGATCTCAGTTGAGTTTGGTTGATGGATTGGAGGTCTTGAGGTAGTTTTGCTACATGTATATCATGTTTCCGATGGGTGTAGGACCCGTAAGGTTGTAATATGATTTCTTGGGATAGATGATTGATTTGGTCAACTTCAATAGGCTAGTCACTTCTTTAAGATTGAATTGTTGTTCGGGTTTTGTCCCAAGATAAGATGAGGGTAGATGATGTCTCTAGGTGTCCTTTTGGGGTAGTAGTGAACTTTTGGGTATTAGTGGAATTGTTTGGTTGTCTTATGCACCAGCTAGTTTTGTTGGTTTCATGAATAGGGTTTTAAAAACTACTATGATATGTTTGTGGTAGTCTCTAGTGGTGAAGCATTGATTTAATTAGAGCTTGTGAATCATTTGGGGGCAGTGTTGCAAGTCTTGGGGGATGAGAGGTTATTTGCTAAATATGATAAGTGTGAATGGAAGATAACTAGAAGATAGATAGAGAAGTTCACCGGTTGACTAAGTCGGGTGAGGTTGAGAGTAGTTGTGAAGTGGCTTTGGTGGTTCTGAATCTTCTGTGGTTGAAGGGGGTCTACTTAAATAGGGTTTTTATTTCCATGTTGAAAGAGTTATAGGTCTTGGTGTGGGATGGTTGAGTATAGGTTGTATCCCAAGGGGGAAATGGTAGTTAATGCTAGCAAGTGGACTAAGTGTGGTTAAGGTTGGAAAATGAGTTTTGGTCATGAGTCCATATAGAGTGTAGAAGAAGATTGGTAAGGTTGCATACAGAAGCAAGTATCCTTTGGATATGATAATGATTTGTCCGATCATCATACTTCTAGGTTGAAGGGATGTGTTGATGACTCTGGTACTATAGAACTCCTTGAGGGTGGAGGTGTTGTAGAGGATATGTTGACTTAGGAAGAGTTCCTGGTGGAGGCATGTGATAGAAGGGTGAAGGAAGTTGATTGATAAGGATGTGGTGTCCATTAAGGCTCGTTGGAGGGTTTGTCTAGTCGAAAGTGTCTCTCTGGGAGTGGGCACGGAAACACAATATCTGTATTTCTTTTAGTTCTTTTCAAGCTTATGATGACACATCAAGTACTTTTTACTATTTCTAGACCTGTGACCTAGGCCCTACATCATTTGTATGCATTCAAGTTCATGTTGACAAGTTTATGATGATTTTACACGTTTTATTGAGATTTTTAAAATGGTGTTTTACATGTTATGTCCATTCTATTTGGGGCTGAATTGTTGACGATTACTCTTATCTTATACATCTCTTTTACATTAGGAGATGAATGTTCCCAAGGGGGAGATATTGCAACGACCCTAAAAATTTTCAAAAACGTGCCTCGGCATGCCCGGAATTTCAATTTTCGTATATCTCAAAATTCATTTGTTATTTCAAAAATATGACATCATATTCTTATTCGAGGGTCCAAGATAGAGGGAAAAGGGTCTAACCCCGATTTTAGAGCAATCGTAGCAAAATTTGATTTTTCAAAAATTTCAATTTCCAGAGGTAATCTGTGACAACTCCGCGACATGCCACTGTCATGAAGCAGTGTTAATTTTGCCCATTTTGTTGTCTCGGTCCAAGACTTTTATGTCTTGGGCCCAAGGGTTCCAATATGTGTTTTTAACTGTACTTAGTCTTATTTCACCCTCATATAATCCTAAACAGTTCCCAATACTCACTCAAACCCTTTGTCTTATATTTCTCCCAAGATTCAAGTCCAAAACCCTCATCCCAAGCTAAGGTTCTCCTTCATGGTTTTTCTTCAAAGCTTTAAGTCTCCATCTCCAATCTTCACCAATATCAGCTCTAGTCCAACGTATGGGGGTTTGTTTGATGGGTTCCTCTCACCCAGATGCTGAATTCTTCTTTTACTTAAAATTGCATGATTCAAGGTTGATTTACTCATGGGTCTTACTTATTATGAAATTCATTGCATACTGTGTTCGGGTTTATGATATTGGTATTGTTTTAGCATGTTTTGAGCTATGAATCTAAGATCTATTGTAAGATTTGATCAAAAATTTTGATGTATATTGCTTGAGGCTATTACCAAGTATTGATTGAAGGTTTTAAATTGATTTTTCTAGCATGATTTCACTCTTGAATTGCATGATTTTGCACTAGCATTATACACCCGCCAAGTGTTTGATAAAATTCCTTTTTAAGGATTCTTTATGTTTTGCTAATCTATTGGTTGAGTTATGATTCAACTGACTCTATGATAATTATGATCTTTCTAAAATGTGTTTAAATCATGAAAATGTTGATGAAGTTGTAGGGTTGCATTAAGCCCTTTTTTCTAAGATTATATCTCTTGTGAGCCTTTGATATTAATGTTAATGCAAAGGGTAATGTTGATGATGATTCATTATTATGTTTGAAGTTAGGTTCTCCATTTGAGGTCAATGATGTAAAGAGCTACTCAAGCCATTTCTCTATGTTTATTGCCAGTTAATAAAGCATGATTATCTTATATATTCCGTGGGATTAGACTTAGCACCAATTGATGAAGGGTTTGCTCTATTTCCTTGAACTATGTGCCACCATAAGACTATGTCATACCTGTGCTATACTAGTGGATTCATTTGGTACACTCTTCTATGAAATGCTTGATCCAAAAGGGGATAGGCTCCCGTAAGGAAGGCTACTTGATCCGAAAGGGGACAGGCTCCCGTAAGGTGAAATTATTCATAAAATCCTTTTTGAAAAGGGACAGGCTCCTGTAAGGAAGGCTACTTGATATGAAATGGGACAGGCTCTAGTAAAGTGAAATTACTTATAAAGTCCTCTCTTAAAAGGGGCGAGCTCCCGTAAGGTGAAAATACTCATAAAATCCTCTCCGAAAACCCATAAGGAATGTTTCTTTTACGAAAGGGGATGGGCTCCCGTAAGGTGAAGTCTGGTTTACCTTGGTAAGTGACCACTTCTTTACCGGTGAGGGGTAATCATCGATATTTCGAGTAATAGATTGCTGGATCCTATTCTATGTCGGTTAAGTTCTATTCCCACACTTATTATTATGATCTATACAAACTGAAAGATTTAGGAAGCATGATTTACTTAAACATTGATCATACATGTCATATTGCTATTATGCTATCTATTGCTTATCATTATGCATTTTCACTATATTGCCTATCTCTTGTTGCGTTGCATTCTACATACTTAGTACATTCAAATGTACTAACACATACTCTATGCCTACATGATTTCACCATATAGGAACTGGAGCCCCGCTTGAGCATCTCCACCCACGTGGCTAGTACGGTTTCACTCAAGCTTGTTGGTGAGTCCTCTATTCCGATGATGTTGCTTATAATCTTATGCTATCTTCTAAACTATATTTTCTTTATATACACATTAACTGTGAGGGTTAGACCGGTTTCTTGTCTTTGTCACTGCTCTTATCTATGTAGTAGAGGTGTTGTTGGACATGTTATGTATCTATGGTAAGAGCCTTGACACTCTTGGTCTTGATTTTTATGATATGGAAGTTTACCCTTAGTCGTAGTTCCCCTTCATTATGCTTATCTCTTATTATAATTTTAATTGTTTCTACAACCAAGGATGTGTAACGATATGCTATGAGGCTTTATTGGGGTTTTTTCGGGTTCGCCATTCTCCGGTCATGTCTAGGACGTAGGCTTGGGTCATGACAAAGGTGGTCTACTTTCCAAGGTAAACTATACTTCACTTTAGGGGAACATGACCCACTTCGTATAAAGCAAATCTCCTTATGGGAACATGACCCATTATAAAAAGGATTTGATGATAAAGTGCACTAGATGGATCCACTAGTATAACAAGGTAATGAGTAATCCTATGGTTGCACATAGTTTGAGGAAAAGAGCATGGACCCTTAAAGTTAGTCCACGCCGACATCTAATCCATCTGTGCTAAGTTTAATCCCATGAAATACTTGAAATAATCATAATCCTAATAACTTGTAATTAATATGGAAGCATGACATGAGTAGCTCTTAAACATGTTGACCTCTAAAGGGTCGACTAACTTGAAACATGAGAGAAATAATAATAACACATGAACCGTTGCTTTAACATGAGTGGCTCACAAGAGATAAAAGTCTTGAAATGGGCTTGACTTGATACTTGTAAAATCATAGATACTTTTCATGAATTCAATAAATGCTTTAAAGCCAATAATCATCATGAAGTCACTAGACTTGTAAATCATGCAATAGATCATCAACAACTTGAGAGTTCTTGGCATAACATTTTATCAAAAACATGGTGGGTTCATGATACTTGTTCAAAATTATACTATTAAAGAGTGAAATAAAATGAGTACAATAAATTCAAAATCAACCCACCAATATTGTAGTAACACCCCAATTTGGATATCAAGAAATCCATATCAAAAGTTCACCAAAGTTCACAGCTCTCATAGCTCAAATTATGCATAATCTCAATAAACATAAATCAACTCATAGTATAAGCTTAAAATAGCTATTCATGTATAACAAGCAATACTTGATTAAACCCAAGCATAACTTTCATTCGAAATCCATAATAAGAGATACCCATAGGTAATATAATACAAAATCTTGCAATTTTCATAAAAAAAGAAGGTTGGGCTCCTTAGGTGAAAGGCCTATGGATGAACTCCATATTGAAGTAGTATTGGTGCTTGAAATGAATCTCTGAGTTCCAAACTTGAGCTTGAGATCCTTAGATTTGAATGAGAGAATTGATAGAGTCTTAGAGAGGTTTTAGAGAGGCTGTTGAGAGCTATAGAGTTGAAAAATGACTAAGTATGGGAGATTTTATGTTTAAATAGGCACTGTGCTATTACCCTAATGCCTTTGGATGAAAAACAAAACTAACAAAAATTTTGTACTTTTTCACAGCCCAGGCGCGACACACACCATATGAAACACTAGTCTGCGCCCAGGCACGTCTGGCCTGGGCACGAACAGCCACTAGAATTCAGAAATTACCCAAAATTAATTTTTTCTACGGGTCTTTTAAATTCCGAGTTATAACTATTTTCCACTAAATTTCACCCCCTAATCGTGAATATGAAGTCAGATTTTCGAAATCCGCTTTGGCTTCCCTAGTGACACTTTCGACTTGTTAATTCTCCCAATGGACCTTGACGGGTGCTTCATCTTTGTTCCTCAGCCTTTTAACTTGCCTACTCAATATCTCCACTGAGACCTCCTCATAGGTAAAATTATCTTCCATCACACCTACAACCTTTAAGGGAATGATAGCACTTTGATCACCAACCCATCTACTCAACATAGACACATGGAAGGTCGGATGAACCATATCCATCTCCATAGGCAACTCAATCCATATACAACCTTACAAGTCTTCCAAAATTCTATAAGGACCCGTAAACCTTGGGCTCAATTTACCCTTCTTGTCAAACTGGATCACACCCTTCATGGGTGAGACCTTCAAGTAAACCCAACCACTAACTTTGAACTCAAGATTTCTCCTTCTCACAACAGAATATGAAATTTGTCTACTTTGAGCCTTTCTCAACCTTTCCCTTTGTAAACTTCACTCCCTCCATGGCATCCATTGCTAAGTTTGGTCTAACTAAAACCAGCCTATTAATAAATCTTCATCAAATATCAATACATTTTTATGGGGTGAACGGAATAGGATGAACTATGAGCCTTTTTCAGCTTCAACTCCCTCAAGTCATCAACATTGGGCACACACAATCTACATTGGTCTCTTAGGGCACCACATCCCACTTGGGAGAAAACTTCCATTTTACCATATGTTACCAAAGCCTTTAACTCTAGCAAGATGGGATCAAGGTCTTGTTTCGACTTGACTTCCTCCACCAAAGAAGATTGCAACCATAAACAATCACTGACCATTTCCAACTTCATTCAACCTAACCACCAACCTAGCTAACCGGTGATCTTCTCTAACCATCTCCTTATCACCAACATCAATGTGAGCTAAGATACCTACCAACACTCTACTTAAAGTATCTTCCACGATATTAGCTTTGCCGAGATGATAGTACACACTCATATTATAGGGGCATCAATAAAAGAGACACCAATCACAAACCTCCGGTAGTAACCCCTCTAGACCCATAGAACTTCTAATATCCGTTGAGGTCAAGGACCTAGGACAATTTCTTATCATCCCCTTCTTCTTAGGATCCACCTTAATGCCATCACTCGACATCACATGGCCTAGAAAGGCAACCTCTTTCAACAAAAAGTCACACTTTTCATATTTAGCAAAGAACCTCTCATCCCTCAAGATTTGCAACACCACCCTCAAGTGATTCACATGTCTTTCCTCACTCCGAGAATAAATCAATATATCATCAACAAAGACCACCACAAACATATCAAGGTAGGGTTTTGATACCCTATTCATGAGATACATAAATATAGCCGGTGCATTAGTCAACCAAATAGGCATGACCACAAATTTAAAATGCCCATACCTAGACTAAAAAGCCACCTTGGGAATATCACACTCCGTCACCTTTACTTGGTGGTATCCAGACTAAAGATCAATCTTAGAAAAGTGACTATCCCCTTAAAGTTGATCAAAAAGGTTATCAATCTGTGGTAGAGGGTACTTGTTCTTTATGGTAACCCTATTAATTTGATGGTAATCAATGCACATTCTAAGGTAACCATCCTTCTTCTTCAAACAAACTGGTGCACCCAAAGCTGACTTGCTAGGCCTTATGATACCCTTTTCTAATAAATCCCTTAATTGATCCTCTTTTCATTCCGCCAAGGCCATACAATAAGATGGAATAGAAATGGGTTGTGTATTGGGAAGGAGGTCCATACTAAAGTCTATTTTCCTTTCGGGAGGAGCACCAAGAAGTTCATTGGGAAACATATCAAGAAACTCATTGAACACCAAAGTCAACTCAATAGGAGGGACTTTAGATTCCACATCCCTAACCCTCACAAGATGATAAAGGCAACCCTAGAAATAAACCTTTGGGATTTAAGATAGAAATGAATCTATCCTTGACCACCAGATTACGACTTTCCTACTCAAGGGGTGGCTCATTAGGAAATTAGAATTTAATCGTAAGAGTTTTACAATTAACGAAATCATAATGTTCATGTAGTCAATCCGTCCCAAGAATGATATCAAAATCCTCCATATCTAATTCAACAAAATCACAAGGCAACAGTTTATGCAATATTGACATGGGATAATTTCATAGACTCTTTTAGCAGCAACAAACTCACTAGTGGGGATAGATACTTCTAAGGCTCACACGATAATTAGGGATTTTCATGAAGCTTTTTGGCAACAAAAAGAGTAATTAAAGGAAGAGTGGCACCCAGATCTCTCAAAATATCCATATCATAATAAAAAACCTTCAACATACCTATGAAGCACTATGCCAAGTCTAGTGACCTCTAAAGTGATATGGTTGAGAACATCGATAGTCATTCTCATAATCATTAGAAACCCATTGAGAATGTCTCGATTCAAGATCCTTTGTGCCACACTTGAATCATGCACTTGAATTGGCCAGCCAGTCTCCAAAATTGTACTTTCCACACTTGTGGCATGGAGGAGAAGCTTAAACACCAATACCCTTGCCTTAACTTTGAGTATATGGACAATCAACAATTTTATGGCCCATCTTGCCATACTAAAAGCATGTACTTGTGTTTCTCCAACATGTGCCACTATTATTTCTCCCATATTTTTCGCACTTCCGATAGGTTACTCCACCATCACCACTTGGCTTGGCATATGGAAGCCCACATTCAATTGTGCCCTTCTCCTCCCTTCCTTTGAGGCCACCGGGAAATCCCTCATCTTATGCCCAACACCGCCACCCTTGAAACAAGCTGCTATTATCTCCAAACACTTTCCTTGATGTTTCATGCCACATTCTTGGCAAAGGATGACATGAATCCCTTGCTTATTGTACTTGGGCACCAGTAGTCTAGTAGAAGATGAAGAACACTTAACTCAAGCCCTCTTAGACTTTCTCTCCCCCTTCTTATCCCTTGAAGTCATGGGGGAACCCCCTGGTTGATTGAGTAGAGCAGTCACCGGTTTGGCCAAAATCCATAGAGCATTACGAACCTCTGCATTTTATGTGTCATCACTAGGGAGTTGACACTTAAGTGAGAGATGGTTACCATACCGTCCATCATTCTGAAAAGCTTGAGACATATTCTAAAACGTAATGGTCAGGAATCAGCAATAAGCCTCAGGGGACTTAAGCTCTTCCGCATGACATAGATCATGAAGAAGTGAAACATTTCCTACAATGCCTCATAGTCGGCTATTCATAGTTGTGGTATGCTTCACAACCATAAATAAAGCTCTAATTGGCCTAGTGTGTTGAATTTCCGAGGACCATTAACAACCTAGTGCTATGATGCCAAGTTGTCATGACTCAAGCCTAAAGTCTAGATGTGACACGGCAAATGGGGAACATGAAAGGACCCCAAAACAAGCCTCTTAGCATATTATTCACACATACTTGTTTGTGGAAGCAAAAAAATAAATAACAAGTGATTTAAATAAAAAGGGAAGCGGACTAAAGGAAATTTTTGATAATCATTAAGGCATAAAAGAGTCAAGCTGATAAAATAAATATATTGTAATATCCAACAACACCTCTAACTTGGCATGGAGCAGGGGCCAAGACTCTTTCCACGCTCACCCTCATAATAACAAGTGTTTAACACACTGAAGTCTCAAAATTGAATTCTTATTACCACGTATGTATCTCCTTTTTTCATTTTTTCTATATTTGTTTACATCACTTAATGAATTTAATGAAGTTATATGCTCTCAATGTGGAAGAGGAAGAGATGGTGGTGAGTTGAATTCATATGCATACATCACAAATCTTTAAGGTTTGATTCTGTTGACATTGTATAAATAAGGTATATATGCTTCGTGCACCTAATATTATTTTGTGTCTATTAAAGTATGATCTAAATTTTTCAATGGAGTGCAAGCTCTATCGGGTAATGTGATTGTATTTGAAGATCCACTACCTCACCTCTATTTACAAAGAGGTATGAGCAAGTAGAACAACAAGAGGAAGAAAAGAGACCCTAATCATTTAAGAACCAAATGGAGTGGATACATCTTCTTACATATTGAGAAACAAGTGACACTCAAATATCAATATCCAAGCAAATGGAGGGATTACATAGATCATCATGAACTCTTGGAACAATCATTCTCTCAAGAAAAAAAGGTAACCAAACTAAAATTCAATCTTTCTGTATTGTGAAGATTCATCATAAATTCATAATGATAAACTAATGAGTCCAACTTTCTTTGGATACTCAAATCGAGCATTAAAACAAAATTACATTATTGTATTGGGACACTAAATTGAGGGCAAATATATTAGGAACAACCTCTTTACCTTCCACGAAAGCGGTAAAGGTCATCTATACACACTCTATCCCTTTAGATCCAATTTATGTGATTACAACATGTATTTATTTATTTATATTATATTGAGAGAGTTTAAATTTACTGTTATTGTATACATATATGATTATAAAAACTATTTAGTATGAACATAGATAGGTACAAGAAGGAGATGAAAGAGTATAATGAAAGAATGATGATCACATCATCATAAAGTTATTGGATGATCATATTATCTAGGAATCTATCACCTTCAATTGCTAGATGATGTGATCATCATCCTTTCTTTATACTCCTTCATTTCATTCTTGTACCTTTCTGTGCCTCTGATGACATCGTTTTTTATAGACCTGTATGTATACACTAATAATAAATTTTAAACTCTCTTATTATAATATAAATAAAAAGAAGACACTCTATAATTTCATAAGTAGGATGAGAATGTATAGATTGTATGCAAATGGCCTTTGTCCCTTTTGTGGAAGGTGAAAGAGTCATTTCTCATAATCGACCCTTAGGTTAGTGTTTGTATACAAGAATCTTATTTTGATTTATTTCTTGAGTTTGATTTGAGTATCCAAAGAATGTTTGGTTAATTAGTTTATCATTCTCAATTTATTATTAATATTCACAATACAAAATTTAGAATGGTCAAATTTGAGTGTGATTATCCTTGTTTTCTCAAGATTTTACAATAATCACTGTGTAATCCCTGTATTGTCTTGGATGAAGAGAACTAAGCTTCACTTGTTTTTCAACATAGAAGATGTATCCACTCCAATTAGGTTTTGGAAGATCAATGTCGAGGACACTACTATTTTGGTGATAGACAAAGAACATGAAACAAGTTGATTAGTCACGTTCTCTTTCACAGTATCTCAAAGAGCTTTAGACTTGTCAGCAATAATTGTGGAATGGATAAATTCCTTTGGGATAGCCTCTGAAAAAGTATAGCTCAACAACAACATATGAGGAAACAACTAATACTATAGAATTCTATCTGATATAAAATTCTATGGCAAGGAGAATTTGTGCACATAAGGAGTTTGACATCTAGAAGAACTCTTCAAGAAAGTGATTAAATAGAAGAGAAGTCTGAGAAGATCAATTATTGATATTGATCGCAAAAAGTAGCTTTGTGTGACTCTACTCAGTCTTGATCAAGGAAGAAACACTTGGAAGATCTAGTTCCTTGTTGTGTCTTTATGAAGTCTTTTTCTTTCTTGTTGAGTCTTAATGTACTGCTTAATTCATTGATCTATAAACTGAAGTAAGGAATAGTCTTAAAGTTGAGGGAAACTCGAGGACTTGGGAACATAAACCTTGGGAGATTTGTGTGTAGTTTGGATTTCTTTGAAATTTACTGTTTCTTAGATTACTAGGAATTGTAATCTATTTTTGAGGATCATTTGATTTAGTGAATTTGGTGTAAAATTTTGTAAGTTATGGTTCTTTCACCTTTGTGAGCCAGGTCTTTTCCACAACAAAATTATACGTCTTGATTTGTTCTACTTCTCTGAAACAAGTCTTGAAACTTGATTCTATATTAGGCAAATCCATAGGTCATGCAAATCATTCAATTAGAGTCTCCGTTCTTCCTCTTGTTGTTCGTCTTACTCAACCCTCCTCATAAACAGAGGTGAAGTGTGGATTGTCAGATACAATTGCATTACAAGAGGGATCTTATACCACATTGACAACTATAAATCCTACTTAATAGAGACCAAAAAATAGTCAGGTGCAATGAGGTATAAATACCACATTCACACAATGTTAGAGGGGTCGAACCTTAAAGAGGCGTGATGCATGGAAGTGAATTCAACCAACCACCATCTCTTCCACTTCCTTTTCATGTCTGAAAATTATAACTTCAATAAATGATGTAAAGAAATACTTAAAAGAAATGAAAAAAGGAGTCTGATACATGGTAACAAGGATTTATTAGCAACCACAGAATGAAAATAACTAGATATACTTTTAAAAAAAAACACTTCATAGAGAGAGTCAAAGAAGGACCTGATACCCTTTAAGAATTATTGATATCTTCACCTTTATATTTATTTCTTATATTGGTTAGCTAATTGGTAGGTCTCAATTATGGTATACTTGTAGTTGACTAGTTGCTTCTCTCTACTAGATTTTTATCCCTTATTTTAGTTTTTCTGTTTTTAATCATCTTCCCTATTCTTTTCTCTATTTGATTGTTTTATTTCCATTTTTGTACTTGCATGAAAGAATGACTACATCATAATCATGGGCAACATAATAAAAGAGATTATTAGAAACTTCATTACAATAAATATTAATTATATACTTCTATGTAAATCATACTTGCCGAAGAATTGGATAACTTCACCAAAAATACAAGGAAAAAATAAAAAAAGACTTCATTATTTCTGTAACTTTGATGAAATAATTTTATAAAGTGAAAGAATCACGTAAAAACCTATAGTGCAATGCTACCACATTCAGCTTTTTTTCTTTCTGCATCTATTGTACTAACTTCTAATGAACCTTATGCAATGCTGTCAAAAGAATAGAAACTTTAAGGTCGGGTCTAAAAATATGAAAAAGAAAAAAGCTTTGTTTAATAAAGTTATGTCATAAAAGCCTATTAGAAAGGTCAGAAACTTTCCATCTTCATTTTTTCTTTGAACTATTCTTCTTATCTTAAATGTTTTCAATTAAATATGGCATGAATGCCTATTACAGAGGTTAGAGTTGAAATGTGTCAATAGTTGAATGCCTCATATGAAAATTTTGATAGCTTGGTTATCTACGAAATGTCAAGTTTGCTCTATAATGATCCTTTTTTTGGTACCGGGGACTTTTGGATGTGATTTGACCCCCTCTGTTCTTTCCATTAAAAATTGCAGATAAGAAAGTGGGGCCTACATCAGATCATAATTACCTCTGGTGGGAATTTTGTCTACAATGTAGTGCTCAAAATACCATCTCCATTCATATTTCATAAATGGATTTGTATTTTTGTGTAACGACCCGTTAAGTCGTTTTGAGATATAGAATTTCATATATTATAAAATATTTATCTCGTGAAATTTAATGAAACACTTTGGTCGATAAATCTTGATGATTGATTTAATTAGTGGGTTAAATATTAACTTAGTCAAAATCCTAAACTACATGATTAGATATTTTAAATTAAATTTGTAAACTTTTTGGATTAGTTTAATTGGGGGACTAAAGTGATAATTTATGAAATATCCTATACCGCTTAGTATATATAGTAAAATTAGTCATTAGGGTTTATTTACTTTAATATATAATTGGGTTGTTATTTTAAAAAAAAAAAAAAAGAAGAAGAGCAGACATTACCTTGTGGAAACGACGTGAGAGCCGACCAGAAAGTGCAGGAAAGGGAGTATCTTAAATTTATTAGTAATCAACCATTTAATCTTTAGATACATATAATTACTATTATAATAATTCTTTTAGTTGAATAGAGAATTGGAATTTGAAAGCATATATGGCACGTTCCTTAAGAAAGTGAGCGGGGACAAGGTATGGTCTTTGGTGATGCCATTGGTTGATAACCAAGGCCGCAAATACGAAACATTGAAGGTCTTAGAGGTAGTCACATAATGGATGGTACGAATAACTTTGTTACGGGTGCAGTTTTTGGAATTAGTTATCGTAAGATTACGTCTAGTTTCCTCAATTTTTATTTTACATATTGTAAGTTTAGTTTTGATAAATTTGGCATATATGAGTACATTATAGATTGTATTATGTTATATAAAATATCATTGATTATGTTACTGGAGGAATTAAGATGGACTCATAGGCTTGAAATTTTGGGAATTCACTATGGAATTGATTAGTTTTAGGGTTTAAGTTAGACGTATAGTAACATGGGTGTTGTTCGTTTCCAAATTTAATTGTGAATTCTTAATTGGTTAGATCGTGGTGCTGCGGATTCTATCGGGAAAGGGAAGACTCAAGTGCTTGATTGATTGTCTTTGGTAGCAAGTGGATTTCTTAACCTTTGTTAAGTTTATAGAATCTTGTACTTCTTGTGTGAGGTTTTGAGAACAGTTTATATAGGCTTTGATTGAAATATTTTAAATGGAGTAACTATTCCATGGTGATAATTTGACTTGTGAATTAATGGTGGAGGTTTATTATATGTGAAATAGTGATTATTTGTTATTGATATTTAAGTGATATTTACTTTTAGATGTGAATGTTTTTAAGGATGTAATTGTATTGAGATTGAGGATATTGCAATATTTATGTTATTGAGCTACCCATCCTTGATTTGGAGATATACGAATTTGTTTGGGCATCTTGCATATTTTATTTCCATGAATATGATTATTGTGCATTTACTATGTGTTTGCTGGATGACTCAATGAAAGAAATGCAAAGTAGAAGGAAAATGGTTCCTGCTAGTGAAAAAAAAGAGAAAAGAAAAGCCGAAGGGAAATGGTTCCGGCTAGATACAAAATGAAAGTTGCCGAAGGGAAATGGT
>JAOTQR010080605.1:0-33995 GCA_025774065.1 Solanum ossicruentum | reverse complement strand
GGGGGGGGGGGGGGGGGGGGGGGGGGGGGGGGGGGGGGGGGGGGGGGGGGGGTGATTAGGGGTGTGATCGATCGATTCGGTTCAATTTTATATATTATGGGTTCAGCTTATTGATTTTCAATTTTTAAATATGTTAAACTAAATAAGATATTTTTTTGTCGGTTTTCAGTTTATTAGCTTTGGTCCTTAACGGTTTGATTTTCAGTTTACCCAATAAGAAATGATCATAATCAAATATATGACTTCTCTAACTATTTGATGCAATACGATGAGATACAGTAAAACAAACAAATCAATTGAGCAACTAAACGTAATAATATAAAATATTTGACCTCATATTCTAATTTACTTTCCAACAAAAGAGTTATACATTGGAAACCAAGGAAATACATGACTTACGAGTACGATTTAGTATTAAATGATGTTAAATTATTAATATTTAATATTTATGGAAGGATTAAGTAGTAAATTATTATAGTTTTAATGATTTATCGATTTACCCAATAATCCAATACTAAAAATCATAACCGAATTGATAACTCGATATGTTTTCGTGTATATATCATTAAAAATTCGTTAATCTAATAACCTGATAACAATAAACAAATAAAAAAATTTTTGGTTCGATTTATCAGGTGATTTGGTTGTTGCACACCCCTATGGGGGGTAAAGTGGAAATGTGGGCGGGTAGGATGGAGTTGGGGAGGTGGGGTGAATTTTGTTTTCTATTGAAAAAATAATTTTTAAAATTTAAATCGATATTTTGGTATTGAAGTAGAGAAAATTTAGATAAGGGTTAGGGTGGGTGATAGGGTATTGAAGTAGAAAAAAATAATTTTTTTAATGAATTTTTTTTTCAAAAATAATTATTTGGGAGTAGGGTCGGGGTGATAGGGGTTGAGCATTAACAATCAAGCTTTGATTTATTTTTCTTTGGCTTTAAGAGTTTAAAGTGGGTTGGAACTATTTTTACCCAAACCATATTTGACCAAATCCATATTTACCCATATTTTATATGGATGGATAGTGATCCAATCCGTTTTGGCTCAATCCATATTCAATCCATCCAAATCTGATCTAATCCAACCATTTTCCACCTCAATATTCCACCAATATACCTCTCTCAAATCTCTATATAGTTTGGTGGCCCAGATGAATAAAATACTTAGAATCATGAGCCTCATCAAGTATCTCTCCCTTAGACCATAAATATTAGGGACACACAACCGCCCTTGGTAACCAAGCACTCCATCTGTTCCATGTGAGAAGACCTCAACCTTTTTATCAACCACCAAATTCTTCAATTCAACCAAAGTAGGATCTTTGTCTTGTTTTGCTTTAACTTTTGCTATCATACAAACCCACCCCATTTTGCACCAGCACACCACCATTATTCAAACCATACAACCTCACACCCAAATGAGCCAAGAGGTGCACTTCTTTAACCAACTCTTTCATTTCATTCTAAACATAGGCAATGCTACCCATAGAACTTCTACTCAATGCTTGGCCACAACATTTACTTTGCTCTGGGGTGATACATCACACTCATGTCGTAATCCTTCAAAACCTCCAACCACCTTCTTTGCCTTAGGTTCAAATCCCTTTGGCTAAAAACATATTGTAAACTTTTGTGGTTGGTGAATATATCAACATGCACCCAATAGAGATAATCAACCAACTCTTTAATGCAAATACAATGACCAATAATTCGAGGATAATTCCTTTCATGCACTTTCACTTTCCTTGAGGCATAGGCAATGACTTTCCCATGTTGCATCAAGATACAACCCAAGCTTATATGTGAGGCATAACAATGCATAACAAAACCATTTAGACCTTTGGTAATGTCTAAATAGGAGTCAAAATGAGACGATCCTTCAACATTTAGAAGCTTTCCTCGCACTCATCGGACTGTTGAAATCTCACCTTCTTTTGGGTCAACTTAGTCGAAGGAGAGGCAATTGATATCGCCAAAGTTACACCTCTTTTTTAGAGGATAAAGTGGTCACTGTCAAGAAATAGAACCTAACAAAGGTTAGGGTCGAATCCACAGGGAATACTTAGACTCGAGAATTTACCAATTTGCAATCCAAATAATTAATCAACTTACTTCCCCAAAAGGGGGGAGGGGGTTGCAATAATCAAGGAGAAATATAACTAAGCTAACTATCATAAGACAGAAGTCAATAATAAAGAGAAACTAGGATATTGTGTTCCCCATGATTCCCAACTCAGTATCACTGGATAACCTAATTCTTTTCTAGTGTATAACATGTTGGACAATAATTTATGTTCACTGAGCCCTTTGGTCAAAGGTGAGAGGTGAATTTCATTATGCGACTTAGCCCATCTCCATAATGTCCATTACTAACCATTACCTATTAGTCCCAGTACAACCTCCCCTTGGCCCAATTTGGTTGATTAGACGATAACACATCAATCGAATCTTATTAATTAATCACTTTTCCTATTATTACTACCTTGGTCCAATCAGTAACACTAGACAGGTTCTAATGTTGGCCAACACTAGAAAATATGTAAAATGAAGAGAGTTAGTTAATAAATGCATATACACCTTCCAAGAATCATGATTTATCTGGTTTTACTTTGTTAGTTCTTCATGGTTCCCACAACCCTAATTGTGGATATAACTACTCATGCTATGTTGTCTAGATGCATGAATTATGAATTGAGAAGACATAATTAAACACTTAAATAATAAAATTAAGAACAAACAATCCAACTTCAATAAGAATCACGTGCTTCAAGGTAAAATCAAATCACAAGTGTTCTCAAAGCCTCTCTAATATGATTTTACAATTTTCTCTCTCAAAGTATTTAGTTCTCTGAGTACTAGGTGCAAACTTATGAAAAATAACCTAAAAAATCAATTATAATAATTAAAATTCAAGTCCTAAACAAAATAGGAAAACTGGTTGGTACGCCATATGAAAGGTGTCTTACGGGCCGTATTGCATTCCACGACTCGAAATTGGGGTCTCGTACTTAGCTGCTAGAAATTTGAACTTCAACTCTATGACATCCCTCTACAACTCACAAAGTGATTTATGACTCGTAAAGGAGGTTTCGTATGATGAAATTCCTGAAAGTCCAAGTCTTTGGTCCTTAGGGCACGAACCAACTTCTACAACTCGTAAATCACTCTACGACTCTTCTGCATGTTCGTCAAATGAGCTTTAGAAAATAGCCCCTCATTGGAATTGTCCATGAAACCACCGTGCGGCCTATAGAATGATCTACGGCCTGTTAAGAGTGTCGTATGATAGTAAAACTCAACAACTTTTGCAATTTTTCCCAAAATCAAGGCCAACCTAAATCTTGCAAACATAAACACAAAACCACATAAAACCAACTAACATCATATTGAGAACACACAAAATTCTAAGTTCTGAGCATAAAAGGTGCTGAATTTTGGTATCAAATCAATATCCTCAACTTAAAATTGTTGTTTGTCCTCAAGCGACAAAATCAATCTAAATAGATAATACAGTAACACACAGACCTCAACTCAGTGGCATACATCACAAAAATCTTAGACTAAGACACCCACACCAACTTTTCAAAACAGGATCAATTAGTTATCTAGCAAACCAATACAACTTGGTGCAGTGACAACACAACTATGATAAGCAAGGGATTATCTATAGTCCATAATCATTGAACAAATCTAGTGTTAGCAATGCAATGTAAGTGCCCTCACAGAAAGAAGTCCCATATTTTACCCTAAATGATGATTTCATGCTGAACCTTAGGACTATACAAAATCACTCTCTCTTACAATAGATATTCATGCATAACATCTAATACCATACGCTTTCCCTATACTCATGACTCAGACCTTCAACTAACTAGACTATGATCACTTTATGATTTTCTAGGCTTGTAATGCAGGCTCAGGGGGCTTTGGTATGATATTATGGGAAAATAGTGACTAAAGACTCTCCTTGACACTGTGTTTTTCTATATTTTTGCCCTTCCAACTCTGTTATTTTCATCTTATCTTCCATTTTCCTAATTCAATCTTTTCTGGGTGCTTTTTTTTCATTTTCAGCCTTTTGCCTTGTTTCTATACTTCATTTTGCTTTTAAGCTTACAACTAAGGCATCACTTATGTTTTTTGCACCTAATACATGAATTTTCCCTTTTTCTCCGTATCACTAAATCATCCCCTTATTTTTGTTTCCCCTTACACCAACTGCCCTCAACTTATACTTTTGGCTTGTGTTGAGGTGCACAATATCCATCCTCAGCACCAGGGCCACTTTTGGTAGCCACCTCAACTTAGGCTTTTTACATTAGTCAAGGTGCATAATGTTCAGAGAAGGACCAAGGCCAATTTAGGATTTTACAACTAACAAGGCTAGGTTAATAAGGTGTTTTCAAAGAATAGGTACATGTTAGGCTCAAACATTAGGAACAAGGGATTATATCATAGTTTTGGTTGGTCATTTTAGGCTAAGTGGACTATTAAGAACAATGCCTAAGATCCTTTCCTAAATCAATTAATCTACAACCTACTTAGAGTAACAGGACAAGTTCTGAATTAGCACAAAATACATGAATTTATCAAATTAAGCTCACACTCACATGGCACTGCATACATTATCCACAAAAGACTCTCAGATCTTGCTTTTTATCTCAATGTACCCTCACTTATCATAATAGTCATTGTAACACACCTAAACATGCATGGTTACGATCTAACTATTAATCAAAATTTTTGGTGGTTATCATATAACATGCTATATGCCATAAGTATTGTTACTATATGCTATAAATACTATCTGAACATCCTAAACATGCTGGTTCAATAAAAATTAAATATCCACGGGGAAAAGGAGCACAAGTAAGAAAGCCTCAGGATCAAAATTGGGGTAGTTATGGACCTAAGCTATTCAAACTTCACTGAGGCCCATAACTACCCACCCCCCATCGAAAAAGGTGTGCATTGTCCCCAATACACAAAATCAAAACAAAAAAACACATAAGGAGTCAAAAAGCATACTTGGGCACCTAAGCGCTAGTGTGTGGCTGAGTCTGGCCACCCTCTTCCTCCGAGGTGGTTTGCATAGTAGTACTACTCTGTCTGGAGGGGCAACACCCCTCACCTACTCCAACTCCTGAGCTCCTGACATCTCTTCATCATGCCTTGATCTCCTCAAGACAAGCTTGAGCTCATCCTCCTCTGTTAGCCTCGCACGTACGCATCTCTCATCTGGCTCAGCATCCTTTGTGAGGGGTCTCTTCCTAAGGGAAGACTGGATGGGCTCATTCAGGAGAAAATAAGTCAACCATTATTACCAGAGGTATAGTCTCTGGTAGTGCAACTGGTGCCGCGAGTGTTGTTGTCATGTCAGCTCTTAGTTGCTGGATGTCCTACTGCAAAACTGATAAATCTAAAGGCTGAGCCTCGCCTAATCTTCATTGTACCCTTTCAACCAATTGGTCCATTTGTTATAATATCTCCACCGTCAACTTTAGATAGAGCCTGTAGATCAAGCACGGGTATAGGATGGAGGTGGACCTCTTCAGTACGACCTCATGAATCTGCTCAGCGATGAGGGGGGTGTAGTCAATATCATAGCTAGGTAAGATACTGGCAACAAAAATCGCACTCTCCGACGTCAGTGTATTATCAACAATTATCGGCTGAATGCATGAACAAACAATAGCCCACCAAAACTTGGCAGGGAAACTGAGTGAAGCCTTTATGGTAGGCTCAAAGTGAGTGGTGACCCATGCAGGTTCTGTACCCTGCTCAGCAATATACCAAGCCACCCATCTCATCAAAGTGGCTCATTGCTCTACATCCTTCATCACCAGTGGGTCTCTCATGTACCCCACCCAGTAGGCGAACTCTGGGTGGATCTGGGGGCAGGAAACTCAGGACCAAATAACATATGATGGATGGTGGTCTCCGATATATCCACTTGTCGGTCCCTCACTCTCGTCTAGGTTAGTCTGCGTTGAGCGAGGGGCTTCTTTCCCTTGGGAAGAGTGCTTTAGATCATGGCTATGTATGAGGCTTAGAACTCCCTCACCATGGATGGGGAGTATCGTCCAAGTGCATGTGTGAGCCACTAAAGCCCATACCGAATCTTCATGTCCTGGAGACTGAGGATACTGTCGAGTTTGTTTGCTATGACTCGGGGCTCCTCATGGATGGAGCAGGCTAGCTTGCCCACCTTTGTAGGCTGCATGACCTTTACATATATCTCCTCTATACCCTTAATGCACCACCAGTTAGTGAAGGCATCCGGTGTAGATAGTGATGACCGGGGTGCAATGGAGGACTGTGTCTCTAACTTGTCCTCAGAGGTGGACTCCTCTCTGGATAGAGTCATCTGTGGTAAACCGCTCTCGTCGCTGCCTCTCTCCTCAGACTGGGGAGTGCGAGCAATAAGAGCCTGAGTGTGCCCAGCTCTAACAGTGCCTCTAGTTTATAGATTGGCTACCTCTGGGTCTGGGCTGACATCCAGCACCTCTAGTGATCCACTCAGTCGACTGGCCTACTCATCATCCGAAGGCTCATCTCTTAGCCTTCTCTATAGGGCCTGAATCTCATCGCATTTGGATTTTGGATCCATAGTACCTGAAACATAAACACAAACACACCCTCATTAGCCCCATAATTCAAAATTAGAATGCAAAAATTCATCTAAGTTAAGTTGCAGAAGGGTTTTAGGAAAACATATTTACGGGGCGTAGTGGATATTACGAGCCATAAAGAGTTTCGCAAAACAGTGGTTCTATCAATTTTTATTACTGGAAAAATCTATGAGACCAGGTACGACTCATAAAGTGATTTTCGAGTTGTAGAATGGATCATAGATATATCCAGTGAGTCATATATTACAGCCAGGGATCTACGAAACCTATCTACAAGGCATAAAGTGGTTTACAACTCGTAGAAGGTCTCGTGTAATGGGTACTCAGAAATATCAAGTTTCTAGAATCTTGCACGAGGGACAATTACGACTCGTAGAGTAGTTCATGAGCCATAAAGGCCACTCGTGAACTGGAAAACACAATCACCTGAGTTTCTAAGCCCATCACACAAACCCCAAATGAGTTTTTCAACAAATATACTACCATCATCAAAGCAAACACACACGCACTTAGATGATTTGCATACCATAACCATTACCCCCAACACGAAAGAGATTAAGCATGATTTATCCTATAATTCTGACTACCTATGGTTGATTTTAACATGATTATACACCTATATCATCACTCACCAATTCACCAACACAAACATTCACATTCAATCACACATGGTGAGGGACTCAACCGACACAAACAACTATCCAAAACATTTCATACAAGGCTAAAGTGCCCTAGTTTCGGACATAGGCAATAATTCAACACATGGGCACCCTGATTTCAATTAACACAAACTAAATTCAAACATGGATTTTATATCGAGACACCATTCCCCACATGATTTTCAACTCAATCATTTAAGACAGGGCAAATTAAATGTTTTATTTTAATTGAAAACTTACCAAGATTTGAGATTAAAGTGAAGAAAATTAAGGAGGTGACTAGGCTTGACACCCTAGGCTGCCGGAATCTTGCCAGAAAATGAGTGCATGGTGGTCGGTGGTGATCAAAAGTACGAATGAGGGGTTTGGTTGGTTTAATTCGGTAATTTAGGTCAAGAATGGGGTCAAAATAATTTGACCCCACTATTTATACATTATATTAATTGAGTCAACTAAATGTTAATGAGCTTGGACTCTATGAAACCCCGATTATGGGTCGTAGAGTGTTTTACAACTCGTAAATCATGATTCCATAGAACATCCAAACTCTAGATTTTAAGACTAGGTTTCACAGACCAGTTTACGAGTCATAAAGTATTTTACGGCTTATAGTGTTGGTCGTAGAGACCTCAACACTTAGCAAAATTTTCAGGAAACTTACTTGGAGTCCATGAGCCCCATTCACGACTCGTAGTTTGATCTACGGATTGTAAGGTTGGCTCGTGGACTGGAGTGCATAATTTTCTGCTTACTGGAAATCTCTACGAGATAGGTATAGGTCGTAAAATGTTTTATGGCCCATAATCCTAGTCGTAAAGACTCAACTTGATGCTCTTCTCGGCCATAATTGCTAATTTAGTCCTATACGTACATACTCTTCATGAAAAACACCGTTATCCTATATGTAACCAACCCAATGTCCAAAGTTACAACCAAAAATAAAAGAAAACAAACTACCTATGAATCCAAAAACTGAAAATAACCTTATAACTACACTATTACATCAAAAACCTTGGGTCGTCTCCCAAGTACCGCCTGATTTAGTGTTGTGGCATGACTTGGATAAATTGGTTACTTAGACTTCACTAATTGCCTAGACTTCACTCTTCAAATCATTTGGTCACTTCATGGACTGACAAATATTGAAGATGACTTCTGCATAATTCAATCTAAACCTGAGTTGACCGGCTTCCAAATCCAGTAGGGCTCACCCAGTGGCTAGGAATGGTCTTCCCGTGATGATTGGGACATCGAGGTCAACTTTGCAATCCAGGATCACAAAGTCCGCAGGGAATATAATTTTTATTGACTTTGACCAGCTAATCATATAATTTCTCCACAGGCTTTTTCCCCATGCAATCTGCCATCAGCAAGCACATATCAGTTGGAGTAGGAGCTCCCAGTCTAAGCTTCTTGTAGACTACAAGGGTATCAGATTAATGCTAGCACCTAGATCACATAGTGCCCTTGCGAACTCCACATCTTCGACGGTGTAGGGTATAGTGAAAGCACCTATGTCTTCCAACTTCTGATCTAAGGACCTTGTAGCAATAGCACTGCAATGTTGAAGCTCTTGGGAGAGCTCTTGAAGTTTACTTTTTAGTGACCAAGTCCTTCATGTACTTAGCATACCTTGGCATCTTCTCCAATGCCTCAATGATCGGGATGTTGATGGAGAGCTACTTCAGCATGGAGAGAAAGTGCTTGAATTTGCCTTCCTCCTCCATCTTTTTGATTTTTTGAGGGAAGGGAGGAGGAGGCCTAAGAATAGGCTTCAACCTCATTGGCATATCAACAGCTTCACTCACTCCATCCGTACCATGATCATCTTCTTCATCTATATCCTTGGCTGTAATCGTCTCCTTTTGAACATCATTTACATCAACTGGAATGGGAAGATCAATGGTGGTCTTGCCACCCTGAGTAGTAACCGCCATACACGACCCATCATTTTTAGGATTTTGAACTATATTACTAGGTAGATTACCCATCTGACGCTGATTAAGTTTAGTCGACACTTGACCAAACTATTGTTCTAGCTATTTGATAACCACAAAGTAGGACTCTATTTTCTGATTTACACATGAAATTTCTGATTTCATGCCCTTTAAAGTCTCATCTTGCATCTCAGACTTCTTCACCAGGCGATCAAACATCTCCTCAATTTTGGAATTACTTACACTTATGTCGCGGTTGTGCGCTGGCACATAAGGACAATTTTTGAAGCCTTCTCTATGACCCTAATCTACATCTCTCTCTGGACCCTAGTTCCTATCATAGTAACCTCCGCAGTTGTCCCTATAAGCTCCATCTCTGTTAAAGCTTTGACCTTGGTTTCATTGACCTTGGAGCCAATAGTCCTTATTGGACCCTTAAGCATCGATCAGGGAATCCCCCGCCTGATCAGCAAGAAAACATGCGTCCTCATTATAATATAGCTCCTTATATATGGGTGCATGTGGAGGTTGATGAACCACTGCATTTACTTTTTATTTGCTCTGCTTCATCATCACCTCCATACCTGTGTGAACCTGAGCAAGCTGCTACATGATTTCTTCATTAATTCTGGCTTGCTCTGGACCCACACTAACACCACACGAACTCTTAGTGGATGCTCTATCTCGCTGCCCCCATATACAATTAGTCTTGACCACTTTTTCCATTCGCTCTGCAATTATTGCAAATAGTTGATTCAAAAACATGCACCCTATGATAGTGTCAGCACAGGCCTGACTATTCTCATCTAGAGCATGGTGGAATATCTCCACTAAAGCATCGTCAACTATCTTGTGGTCAAGGAAGCTTCTCAGACATTTGGTGAACCGGTCCCAAGTAGTACTTATCAAATCACCAAGAAGTTGCTCGAAGTTGTTGATCTGGTCCTCCAACTCGAGCTTCTTCGATCTATGGAGTACCTCTCCAAAAAGGCCTTTTGTAAGTCTGGCCAACTGGAAATCGAACTCTGCAGGAGTTCAATAGCCATATTGCTGCATTGCCCATAGAGACAATAGGAAGATATGAAGTTCCATAGCACCTATAGATAGATTTTATGTCCCCATCACACTCTTACAGACGAATGCCACATTATGTAGGTGACTATGAGGATCCTCCAATGGTAAGCCCATAAATAGCCCACGGTCCTGTAGCATCTGAAGTAACCCACTCGAGACTGTGAACTTTGTGTTTGCTGGTAGTGGTGGCATCACAATAGCTTCAGTCACATCCATAGCTATAGTATTCAACCGATACTGATTCCATTGGCAAACATTGGCATTGAAATCCTGAGGCTGTGGAGAAATATCCTCAAGAGGAGATGGGTTCTCATTCTCAACATTCTCATTGTTATTCTTGTTCAGAGCTACATTGGCCGGGTTGTTGGTGTTGTCTTGGGATATTCTTCTCAACGTTCTGTGGATCTCTGGGTAAAAACAAGTTAAGGGATTGCCTTAACTCTAAGTGTTGGGTATACACTACCTCTACACCCTGAAAAAGAACAAAAACAAAAAATAAAAGTAAAATAAAGGAACTAAGGATTAACACTCTAATTACTAATGAATTCACTAAGTCTAGCCGTATTCACCGGCACTGACACGAAAATCTTGGTGTCGCCCAAGTTACACCGCCTTTTTAATGGATAAAGTGGTTGCTATGAAGAAATAGAACATAACAAAGGTTAGAGTCGAACCCACAGGGAATACTTTGACTTAAGAGAATTCACCAATTTTCTATCTGAATAATTAATCGACTTACTTCCCCGGGGGGGAGGGTTTGCAATAATCAATGAGAAATATAACTAAGCTATCACAAGAGAGAAATCAATAATGGAGAAAAACTAGGGTATTGTGTTCCCCATGATTCCCAACTCAGTATCACCGGATAACCTAATTCTTTTCTAGTGTATAGCATACAGGACGGTAATTTATGTTGACCAAGCCCTTTGATCAAAGGTGAGAGGTGAATTTCATTATGCAACTTGGCCCATATCCTTCATGTGTATTACTAACCATTACCTATTAGTGCCAGTACAACCTCCCCTTGACTCAATATTGTTGATTAGACGAGAACATATCAATCGAATCCTGTTAATTAATCTCTTTTCTTATTCATTACTACCTTGGTGCATTCAGTAACAATAGGCGAGTTCTAATATTGGCCACCACTAGAAAACATACAAAATGAAGAGAGTTAATTAATACATGCATATACACCTTCCAAGATTCATGAATTATCCGATTTTACTTTGTTAGTTCTTCATGGTTCCCATAACCCTAGTTGTGGATTTAGCTACTCATGCTATGTGTAGATGCAGAAATTATGAATTAAGAAGGCATAATTAAACACTTACATAATAGAATTAAGAAAAAGAAATCCAACTTCAATAAGAATCACAAGCTTCAAGGTAAAATTAAATCACAAGTGTTCTCAAAGACTCTCCAATATGATCTTACAATTTTCTCCCTAAAAAATTTTGAGTTCTCTGTAATAGGCAAAAATTTATGAAAAATAACCTGAAAATCTATTTATAATTATCAAAATCCAAGTCTTAAACAAAATAGGAGAATTGGTCGGCACCCCATACGAAAGGTACCTTACGGGCGTATTGCATTCCACGACCCATAATCGGGGTCTCATACTCAACTGCTAAAAATTTGGAATTCAACTCTATGACACCCCTCTATGACTAGTAAAGTGATTTACAACCTGTAAAAGGGGTTTTGTCTGATGAAATTCCTAAAAATCAAAGTCTATGATCCTCAGGGTACGAATCATCTTTTACGACTCGTAAACCTCTCTACATTTCGTCTGCATGTTCCTAGAATGAGCTTCATAAACCATCCCCTCACTAGAATTATCCACGAAACCACCCTATGGCTGGTAGAATGATCTACAGCCCGTAAAAGGTCTCGTATGACCGCTAAACTCAGCAACTTCTGCAATTTTTCCCAAAATAAAGGCCAACCTGTAATCCTGCAAACATAAACACAAAAACACATAAAACCAACTAACATCGCATTAAGAGCATAAAAAATTCTAATTTTTGAGCATTAAAAGTAATGTATTTTGGCAGCACGTTAGCAATAGAAGAAAATCCTTTGACAAATCTCCAATAATATTAGGACAAACCCAAAAAGATCCTAATATCAGATGGAGACAATGGTGTAGGCCAATTCTTCACTGCCTCCATCTTCTTGAGATCCACTTTAATACCATCACCTGAAATAACGTAGCAAAGAAAAGCCACCTCTCTTAGCCAAAACTCACACTTGCTAAACTTGGCAAAAACTTGCCTATCTCTCAATATTTGCAACACAATTCTTGTGCTCCCTTGCATCTTATGAATAGAGAATATATCATCTATAAACACAACCACAAATATATCTAAATATAGTTTGAAGATCCTATTCATCAAATCCATGATAGTGACAGGGGCACTTGTTAGTCCAAATGACATAACCAAAAATTCAAAATTACCATACCCTGATATAAATGCCATTTTCGGAATGTCATCTTCCTTCACCCTTAATTGGTTCTATCTAGACCAACGATCAATCTTAGAAAAGTAACTTGCACCTTGTAGTTTGTTAAATAGATCATCAATTCTTGAAAGTGGACACTTGTTTATAATGGTCACGTTATTCAATTGTCGATAGTCCACACATATCCAAAGTGAACTATCCCTCTTCCTTACAAATAATACGGGAGCAACCTATTGAGACACACTAGGCTTTATGAACCCTTTATCAAGCAAATCACTTTATTATTCCTTTAATAGTTTCAACTCTGCCAGGGTCATGTGACATGGAGGCATAAAAATATGTTAAGTATAGGATAAAAAATCAATGCCAAAGTCAATTTCCCTTACGGGAGGAATACTAGGCAAATCTTCAGGAAAGATACTGGGAAACGCATTAGCTATAGGGACCTAATCAAGAGTAGGAACATTAGAATCAACATCCATGACTCGGATAACATGCTATATGCAACCTTTGGAAATCATTTTCATAGCCTTTACATAAGAAACAAACTTTTCCTTGAAAACCAAATTTGTTCCCCTCCATTCAAGGATAGGTTCATTAGGAACTTGGAATGTGACCCTACGGATTCTACAATCAATAAAAGCATAAGATGCATGCAACCAATCCATACCAAGAATAACATCAAATTTGGTCATATCAAGTTCAACAAGATCACATGGAAAGACTTTATGCAAGATTGACAAGGGATAATTTCTATAGGCTTTCTTGGCTAGGATTGACTCACCAATTCGAGTATAGACCTAATAAGGGTCTAATAATACTTCCGAAGACACATCAAACTTTATGGAAAGGTATGGAGTAATAAAAAACATATTAGCACTGGGGTCAAGCAAATCATGCACATCATTATCAAAGACTCTTAACATACTGGCAACCACATTAGGAGACTCCTCAATCTCTTGCCTAGTGTACAAAGCATAAAATTGATTACCGCGTAGACCACCACTTGAACTTTGGCACCTTGTTGTACTTTCCCTCTTAGAACTTTTTGACCTTATAGACGTTTTTCTTTCCTTTTAGTAGAAAAATGAGGACATTTGGGAATCTTCTGTCCCACCTTTCCATAACCAAAACATGCATTGGTACCTCTCAAACATTTGCCAACATGGTTCCTCCCACACTTGGAACATCTAAGAGGAATAGCACCACCTTTCATCACATCACCATGAGCCTTAGGGTTAGGCATCCTATCCTTGTCAAACCTTTGGGAAGCATCTTTAGATGACTTTGTCCTTTTTGAGTATGACCATCACCCTACTTAATATGTGAAAATCGACCATCAAAATGAGCCCTTTTTGAAACACTCATCCTTATCTTTTGAAGTTTCTCACCCTCTACTTTTTCGGTATATGTCATGAGCCTAGAAATATCTATATCCATGATGAGCATCGCGACCTTACCTTCCATCTTCTCCAAGTCTGACATACCCAAAATGAACTTGTTCATATAGTCCCTTGAGTCGGCCGCCAAAGAAGGAGCATATTAGATAATTTTGTAAGCTTAAGGGTATACTCCCTCACACTCATACCACCTGGACTCGAACTTATGAACTCCATCACTTTAGCTTCCGTTAGTTCAAGTTGGAAGAAACGATCAAGGAAAGCGACTTTAAACATCTCCTAATTAATAGACCCTAATTTGACTATCTCGAATTTACATTGTGTGAACCAGACTTGAGTAACTCGTTTAAGTTGGCAAACTGCAAATTCGGCTTTCTCCTCGGAAGATACCCCTGTAATACCCACCACCTTGTTGACCTCACCAATGAACTCTTGTGTATCCTCGTCCACTTTGGAACTATGGAACTCTAGAGGATTCATCTTAGAAAAATTATCTTATGCTAGAAGCTGAAGTAGGAGTCCTTGGGAAAGAATAAGCCAACATAATAACAACAGCTCTAAACTCATGATTGGTAACTTGGTCAGCTGAGGACCTTGAGGAATTTGAAGAGCCAGAGGAATTTGGTCCTCATTAGCAACAACTCCCCTAGGCAATGAAGCACATCATAGAGGTATTTTCCAAAAATATCAAAGGACAAGTGATAAGGAATAAGAGTCTTGATTGCACGACATAGATCATAAAAGAAGTGAATATTTCCTAAATGTCTCATAACCTCTCGCTCATGGATATGGAGAACTTCACACCTATGAACAAGCTTCTACTATACACGGCATGTTGGACTCTCTAGAATTCTCTCTAACCTTATGATTTGATACCACTTTTTTCACAATCCAAACCTAGAGATTAGCCGTGCCACGACGAATGTGATACTTGAAGACATCTTACCCAAGCCTCGTGTTTATATCATAAGCATACATAAGGTAAAGTAAACAAAACATAAGAGAGTAGCAATTGGAATATGACATTACATGAGTCAAATATTTACCTTAAGAGAGTTACAACATCATCGGTCCAAATCATCCCTCTGCATCATAAGATCTCTGCAGGGACTAGAAAATAATTTATTCGCTCACCCTCAAGAAATGCATAAAAAGAAAAGCCATAAAGTCTCAATATAAGGAAAAACATCATATAGAAGGGGCTTGTTCTCAAAGCATGAAAATTCATCATAAGATTTTAAAAGCTCAACTCAAAATCTAGCTACGAAATGGAAGAGTAGTCTAATCGTCCACCCTACATGGTTAGATTATATAGGCGAAGAAGTATGTTTTAGTATGTAGAATGTACTAACTATATATGTATGTCATGCACCAACGAACATGATATCATAATATCAATATGCATAACCATAATCAATAGAATAAGAACACAATATGTATGAGCAACGCATATTTAAAACCATGGGTAAAAACATCATCAAAAACATTCATAATCATAGCATACATATGTGGAAATAAGATCATAACTGATAATATGACAATGCAGACTACTACATGAAATCTCGATGTTCCCTCTATGCATAGCGAAAGAGGATTTTACTTTGCCAAGGTAGACCCGACCCTCACCCTATAGGCTCTATCCTAGCACGGTGAGAATCACATATACATATATAGTCCTACCCATTGGGTTCTATCCTACAAGGATGAGTATCATATGAACATAATGATAGTTAGATCCAATAGCTAGCATTATAGGCACATAATCATCAACCTATGATGACACACAGTTATAAGGCTTGAGTATTTATATAAGCATCCTTGGAGATAGTTTCTTCTCACACAAGGTCATTCAGTGCAAAGTCATATCCCACGATATACATAATCATGCATATACATAGCTTTAAACATAATTTATATTTTATCAAAATTATACTTTCGTAACTTGTAAAATAGTCATCATAATTCACGAAAACATCTCATATCATAGGAATAGTCCATCTACATAACTTTCGCATAATGTGGATATACTCCCCATCTTAACATCATCGTTAGGTTATTAGGTCACCTCATCATCACAGCATCATCTCGTTAAAACATCATCATCATCATCATTAAAACATGTTTTTCATACTTAGAATCTGTAATGACCCTCTAGGTCATTTCTATATTTTTGTGAGTATTTGATCAGTTGAGCGTATGCATAGTGACCTTGGGCTATTTTTGACTTGTTAGTACTATCACTTTGGTTGATGGGAGAATCGGTTGAGATTTATATATCTTTTCGGGTTCAACAGAAGATTTTAATCGTAAAATAAATTTTCAGGTAAAGTTCTAATAAACAGCTTCGAAGAAGAATTCAAATAGTTCCATTAGCTCTGGAATGGTCAAATTAGGCTAGCAGCATGTCTGGTGCAGTTATATTATGTTTTGTAAATTTAGCCGCTAGAACAGAAAATAGTTGACTTTAGTCAACATCCTCCAAAAATGCACATGGATGAGAAATATGATAGCGCGATCAACTTTGAATAATTAAGTTTGGTGTACAATGAGTCTTCGTTTGGCACCGATGACTTTCTAATGCGATTGGAATCCTTAGGGGCTTTCTATTAAAAGTTGCATATAAGGAAATGAGACTCGTACCAAATTGTAAGGCCTCCAGTGGAAATTTTATACATGCCATGAAATCTGGAAAATCAAAATTATTAGAGTCACATAGTCCATTTGCAAAATTTGGGGTTCGAATGAGCCCAAAACATCAAAAGAACGGATTGAAAGGTTGCTGAAAGGAGAGGTGACGTGGTGCACTGTGGTGCTACTAGGTAGGCAACGTGGCCCTGCACTAAGAAGATGATGTAGCTACTAATGTCGCTTAACTAGACTACTCAAAGACAGAAGAGGTAGTGATTATCAACATAATAACCCAACTTTAGAGGTTAGGGTCGATCCTACAGGGAATTATTGTTCAAGGTAGAAGTGACTCGTTGGACCAAGTAATTGTAGGATCTGGGGGGTTGCAATAACTAAAACAAAGTTTAGCTAACAAGTTTTAATTGAAAAATTAAATAGCCTTTAAGGGAAAATATTGGGGATGTGCAAATATGGGCAATACTATATCAAATGGGTCTAGACACTTGATTATATGCGTTGATATTGAGTGAATAGGCTAAGTTACTTGTAGGTGCTTTGTAGGAATCAACTAAGATATTACACGCAGACCGTCGAGGACACGCTTGGCCTAAGAAGTTGAGCAATATACCTACTACCTTGGCGAATCCATGATTGTGGATATCAATTGAAACCCCATAAGGTTTCCATCCATTATATTCATTCCACACTTTGATAGTCCTAGCTAAGGTAATAATCAGAGATCTAAACAAAATTCCAAGTTTGCAACCTTAAAATTTATACATTGAATTGAGGAATAGATATAAATTCACCCAATTCAACTATGGAGAAGTCAAGATATCACAAACCCATTAAGTAAATTATAGACCCATATCAAAAGTACACCCAACATGGTGGTTTTAGCCACACATGTTAGAAATTAAAGATTGATTACCATACATAGTAGCAGAAGTCATGGGTAACAAGATTGAGTAAAAAGTAGTTGATTACCACCAGCTAATCTTTTCTAATTTGATGACCAAAAGCTTCAGAACCCTAGCCTCCCTTCTACTCTAAGAGAAAAGTTCTATGTACTACAAACACAGACTAATTGTTCTGATATAAAATGACCAGATGATGTACAATGTCCTTTCAAAAGTTGCTTATATACTTTGTGCGAATATGTGAAAATTTGTGCTGCGAAATGTCGTTCGATGGTCAAGGACGACCACTGAATATGTACTTGACTGCTTTCTTATGCATCTTTATGAGGCTTTTTCCACTGCAACATTAGGTGATAACTCTTTGCTCTTCCTTTCTAATTTGGTGATATGCCAAAATATTCTTTATGTAGCGTTTCTGTTAGTGTTTTGGGGCTTTGGAAGTTGCAACTTGAGGTGATCACTTGTGCATTTTGGCATATCATCGAGTATGATTTTCAATATCGATCCTTACTAAACTTCTGACTTGACTTGGAACCTTGGTTGTTGTGTAGTTAGGCGATCTCCTTAAGTATTCGACGTATCGCTGAATATGTCGGCGACACCTCTTTTCATCGCCTTTCAACACTTTTGCTCCCTTTCCAAGATTCCACCAAGTCTTGCCCTTTTGCACCCTTTTAACTTTATTTATTGTCATAGCACATGCATATTTGTTAGCAATTGGAATTATTAGCACACTAAGGGCAATGTTTCGTTGCAATTTAACCCCAAAATTAGTCCGAAATATGAACTCATCAACACCTTCAACTTAAGCCTTTGCTTTCCCTCAAGTAAATCAAACATCAATCCATCCAAATCAGAGCTTGCACATAGGGCCACAAGGAGAAACACATATATTTTCACCTTTTTCATCCTTTCTTAAACTTCCACAAACCACTTACGTGACCTTGAAGCCTAGAAAGATGAGTAAGGAGTAATCAAAACATGTATATGCTCACAATTGCTCATGGAGCTGCTAATCACCCGAAAACATCATTATTTTCCCTCACGCCAAAGAATATCCTGAACACTCAAGATTATGTCATTGCTTTATAGAAGATATCTTCAACTCTCACTCTCCCAAATGAGAAATAACATGTAAGCTTCAACCTATAGGCTTGCCCTTATTCTCAATCAGAGTTCACTTGACTTTATTCTGGATTAGGATACCAAAGGACTTTTAAGGATTGTAATTAGGGTAAAAGTTGGGTAGGGTAGCATATGGTCAATAGTGGCTCATCCCTCCTTAAGCTCTACATGTTCTTTTCAAGCACAAAGGTTCTTTTGGTTCCCTTTTCATTCATCTCACTGTTGGCATCTCTTTTGCATTTTGATTCATCATCCTCAGTGTCTCCTTTTTGTCTTTTCTTTTAGAACAAGACTTTCTTTCTCTTTTTTAGAGGGCCCTCAATTTTCAAACTTTTTGATTCTCACTTTTTCTTTTCATTTTTCTTCTAGGACTCTCAATGTCTTTCTTTTATTCTCCTCTTTTTTCCTACTCTTTCATGGGAGACAACTTCCTTCTTCCTACTAACCACCCCCAACTTAGCCTTTGGCCACTGCTTTGCTCTTAAGTTCAAGGAGGGATTGGTAAGGAACACAAAGGAATTGTCTTTCACAAACATGAGTAAAGGTTACAAGGTTGCCAAAGAAGGCCTCAAGGCTCAAAAGGGGTTCACTAAGGATTCACTTCACTGCTAATGGATGTCACTATGGTCAAATTGGACCCATGGAACCAAAAAAGGCCTACGGTCCTATCCTAATCCGGAATTAGCCAAGTCATTTCTCAAGATAAACTATGCAAGTTCTAGATGATGCAATATATATATTTCAACAAGATAACTAGTCCCATATTGGCAAAATGGCGTTGCAATCAAACAATGGCAACACACTTACAATTATTCAATCATCGCATATCCAAGCTCAATTGTCCACATAGTCAATTAAAGATTCCTCAAATACATTTGGGGATTGATTTATCAAGAACAAACTAATTAGTGAGTATATGCTCCTCATCAATGGCACTATCCAAATCAAAGATATGGATCATCGATGCTCGGATTGCTAATAACTAGAGACACGGTATTACATTCACACTCTTGTCATCTATGCATGGGGTTTGCCAAAAATTTGCAATCAATCATTCAATCAAGAAAAACAAAAGAAATAATAAAAATAAAAACTACTCTATGACAACCCAAAGTAAAATTTATATACAACCCAAAAAGTTAACAATTGTCTAGAAATTCATCAATAGCACCATTTATCAAAATAAAATACTATTGTTATCTTATCAAAAATAAAAAATATCGAGAAGATAGGGAATTCTTCAGTCTCACCCCCTCCTAAATAAACATTGCCTTCAATGTGCAACGTACAAGAAAGAGTTAGCATAAGAGAAAGTAGTGAGCATGAGAATCCCCCTGTCAAATCAATCTTGTAGTGATAGTGGTGGTGGTAGAGCTGACGAAGATATCATGGGGCATCAATGCCCTCTTCTACCTGTGTGCTCTCAAGGTCAATGTCAGCCCTGATCAAGCATAGAAGCTGCAATCACAGCTTCCACCACCTTTTTCTCCACTCGATCCAGCCCCTACCGGTCCTCTTGGTTCTACTCTGCTCCCAATGTCTCTTCATCAGTCTCTAGGTGCTCACCTTCTAATTCTCCTCATCTCCATCACCCAAAAGCTCTACATTCGGCCTCTCATTTGGGATTACAACCATATCCACCTTGAGTGGTGGTTCTTCCAACATGTAAAAAAATGTGCTCTAGTTAGTGGAACGGAGGGAAGTCACCTCCTTCTTAAATTCATCAATATCGAATTTCAAATCCAATGTGTTCGTACTACCACCACCTGCTTTTTCAACAACTAACACTCTATCTGTTATGCTGGCCAACTCTTTTTTGCAATCATCAATCATGGATTTGAGCCTATCCATCCTTAACTTGTAAGCTTCATTTAGCTCACTCTGCTTTGCTTTAGCCTTAACATATGTCTTTAAGGCCTTGGCCATGGCTACCTTAACTAATTTGTGCACAGATGAATTAATCCTTATGGCCCGAGGATCAACGACTTTGGCTAGGTAGCTAATTGTGAAAATGGTGTCCCTAGTGAGTGGGGGTTGATCATTTGTGCCGTATGTTTATGTAGATTGAACAAGGGCAGAAGAAGAGTGTGCAGTCGGGGAGAAAGAAGATATACCTACCTCGATGCCCAGCTCTGCAGCTCTAGACTCAAGGGCCTCAACATCAATCATCAGCATTGTGTCAAACAGCTTCTTCCTAGACCTATCCTTCTCATCCCACAAGTATTTAGCCTCAATCCATCAAATATCAGTATTCTTCGATGGAGTCACCTCTGTATCAATATTTTTTTGTTCTTTGGGACTCCGACTTGCTTGCATAGAGCTGTAATGAGACTTGGAAATGACAAAGAAGTTTGGTCCTATTTTGCTCTGGAAAGGATCTTTGAGGTGATGATTGGTCTAAGGTTCAGCTCCATTTGCTCATGATACAACCAATAAACACGGCCTTGGCATGGCGTAGTACAGACTCATTCTGAGAAGGCATCAAATACTGCTAATGAAACCAAACCAAAACCACGCAGGTATGTCTTGCTCCTTCTTCTCAATGATTGCCCCTTCCTTCAACCACGAGGGGGTTGAAATTCCAATTAGTAGAGCTAACTATTCTTTGATATCTTCAAAAGGTTGGAGTTGCAATAGATCTTTCAAGTAGATCTGATCCAAAATGTGTAACCCAAAGCATCATTAATTTCAGCCTCTACACATGGGACTTGCACACTCAAACCTTTACAACATCTAGGGGTTTTGATGCAATTAGTACCCTACTTCTACTCTTTGGAACAACTTGTCCATAGGCTTCACAGAATTCACGCACAATACTAGGCATATATGGGTCCTGTGGTTTTGTAAAGCTCTGAAAGTTATGGAATCTAAGTACTTCCCAAACCTCCAGGTACCGATCAGGTAATCCTTCTGTTGATAGTTACTTTTCCTCCAAGATTGTCCTGTGTCCTTCAACCCTAAGCCTATTTAAGAAATTTGGAGCTGTAGCTTCCTAAATTTTCTAAGAGGCCTGTGAAATACGTCTTCCAAGCTCTTAATGTTGACCAAAGCCAAACTTTGGCTCGGGAAACAACTAAAAGTGCAACTTTGGATCTAAAAGATTTATTTTAACTTTGAATTTAGTTCTGTAACTTATCCTAGTCCAAATTCGACGTTCCAGAGCTGATAGCATTGATGGATTTCCGATCCAACACCCAAAACTCAAAATAGTACACAAACTCTTTTTTTTTAACAACTTAAGCTTCCAAAAATGCCAAAACTCATAGTTTTCAATTTTAAAGCATAGGATTTTAGTTCCAACAATACAAATAGTTCAAATAGGTCCAAAGCAACTTACGAAAGGGGAAAATAGTAATTTTATAGATAAGCTAAAAAATGACTAGCAAGGTCATTACATCATTCACCACTAATAATAATGTTCGTCCTCAAACATAAAGAAAAAAAGTACCTGAAGCCTAAAAAGGCTAGGATATTTAGCCTGCATATTTAACTCTAACTCCCAAGTAGCCTCCTCAATTGGATGGTGATGCCACCGAAGCTTCACTGAAGGTATATCCTTGGAGCTCAGCCTCCGGACCTGCCTACCCAATAAAGCTACGACTCCTCCTCATAAGACAAGCTTGAACCTAAGTCAACTGAATCATAAGAGATCACATAGGACTCATCTGGAATGTACTGATGGAGCAGGGAGACATAAAATACAGGATGAACTATTGATAATCTTGGTAGCAATGCCAACTCATAGGCCACCTTACCAACTCTCTCAAAATCTCAAATGGGCCAATGAATCTAGGATTGAGCTTTCCCCTCTTCTCAAATCTCATCACACCTTTCATGGGTGAAGTCTTCAGCCAAACACTGTCCCCCACAGAGAACTTAAGAGGCCCAGTCCTCCAATCTGCATAACTTTTCTGGCGATTCTATGCTGTCAATAGTCTACCTTGTATCAGTCGAACCCGATCCATGGCATCCTCGAGTAGATCCACACCCAACAAATTCGCTGAACCTGAGTCAAACCATCCAATAGGTGATCTAAATGTCCAGCCATACAAAACCTCAAATGGTGCCATCTGAATGCTAGAATGATAACTGTTGTTGTAAGCAAAATCCGCCAAAGGCTAGTGTTGATCCCATTAGCCTCCAAAATCTATCAATAAGCCCAAAGCATACCTTTTAACACCTAAATAGTACACTCGAACTGTCCATCAGTGTTGGGGTGAAAAGCTGAATTCAAATCTAAATGAGTACACAATTCAAGCTGTAGAGCATTCCAAAAATAGGAGGTGAACAAAGATCCTCAATCTGACACTATAGACACCAACTTCCCATGCAATCTAACAATATTCCATATGTACAACCTAGCCAATTTTTCCATATTGTAGCTAGTCTTCACCTGTAAGAAGTAAGCCGACCTAGTCAAGTAATCAACAACCACCCAAAATGAATCAAACTTGCCCAAGGCCATGGACAAACCTATAACAAAATCCATAGGCACTCGCTCCTATTTCAACTCCGTAATGGACATCCTCTGCATCAATCCATCGGGTCTTTGGTGCTTATACTTAACTTGCTAGCAGTGCAAACACTTTGCCACAAATCAACTATATCTGTTCTCATTCTAAACCACTAATAATACCTTTTGTTTAAAAAAAGTTTGGGGCAGGGGAAGGGGAAATGGGAAGGGAATTACAATGTGGGGAGTTGAACTCTCACCAAAAAGGTGAAAGTTTAGGTAGCCAATCAACTGAGCTACTAAGATTCCTTGACCCACCAATAATGTTGTTTCAAATCATGGGACACTTTTGCCACACTAGGATGGATGGAATATGTAGCACAATAGGCCTCTCCAATGTCAATATCACACAATCCCCTACCTTAGGCACACAAACACTACCGTTTATCCTCAAAACACCCTCAAAATCAGTAGTAGCTACCTTGGCTTCACCCCTCAACATTTTATCACGAATCAAGCATAGTTTAGCATTCTCAAACTAGTGAGCACATTTCTGAATCGGGAAATGAAGACTTAGCCTCTACAAAGACTAAAGTACTCTAAGAAGGGGAAATATCCAACCAAACCAACTGTCTAGCAAGTGAGTAAACCTCCAAAGCTAAGGCCCTCTCTTCAATCCTCAAGAATGCAAAACTCCCCATACTAGTGACCTTCCGGCTCAAAGCATCGACCACTATATTTGCCTTGCCCAGGTGATATAGAATGGAGATGTCATAGTCTTTAAGTAACTCCAACCACCTACACTGTCTCATGCTCAAATTAGGATGAGAAAAGTTGTATTTGAGATCTCACAATGCATCCCATAAAGATAATGTCACCATCAATTCAATACAAACACCACCACAGGTAGCTCCAAATCATGCGTAGGGTAGTTTCTCTCATGCACCTTCAACTATCTACAGGCATATGCTATCGCCTTCCCTCTTTGCATCAATACACTACCCAAACTCACTCCAGAAGCATCAAAGTATACCACAAATAGCACTCCCTAATCGGGCAAAGCAAGAATAGATGCTGAAGTCAATAAATCCTTGAGCTTTAAAAAGCTCACCTCATACTCCTCCGATCACTAATATAGCATGTCCTTCTAAGTGAGCCTAGTTAACAAGGCTTCTATAGAAGAGAATCCCTACACAAAATGTCGATAATACCTCACTAGACCAATGAAACTCTGAATTTCAGTCACAGAAGTATCCCTAGCCCACTCACGAATAGCTGCTACCTTGGTCGGATCTACCATAATACCCACTTTTGTCACCATATTCCCAAGGAAAGCTACTGATTCGAGCTAAAACTCACACTTTGAGAACTAGGAATACAACCTTTCCTCTCTCAATCTTTGAAGTATAGTCCTCAAGTGTTAAACATAGTCGGACTCACTCTTGGAATAAACTAAGATATCATCCATAAACATAATCACAAATATGTCCAGGTAGTGTTTAAACACTTGGTTCATCATCTCTATAAAAGCAATTGGAGCATTAATCAACTCGAATGACATGACCACAAACTTATAATGACCCGAATGGGTCCTAAAAGTTGTCTTCTGAATATCAGACTCTCGAACTCTTAAATAATGATACTTGGACCTCAAATCAATCTTGGAGAATACCGAAGCATCCTGAAATTGGTAAAAAATATCATGATGTAAGGAAAATAATACTTTTTCTTGATGGTTAATTTGTTCACCTGATAATAATCAATACACATACACATAATGTCATCCTTCTTCTTAACGAATAAGATAGGAGAAGCCTAAGGAGATACAATCAGACAAATGAGCCTTTTCTTCAACAAATCCTCCAATTTCTCCTTCAACTTAGTTGGAGTCATCTGATAGGGGGCAATAAAAATGGGCTTAGTGCTAGGCTCCATATCAATGGCATAGTAAATATCATGATTTGAAAACCAGGAAAATCAGAAGGAAATACATTAAAAACCTCTGGTAACCCTGGTGGTCTCCAATGATAATGACTCCTGAGAACATGCTTGAACATGAACCAAATATGACAAACATCCCTTGTCCATCAACTAAAAAGCATGCATATTAGAAATAACTCCCTTGGGATAGGAGCTAGGTGATCCAATCCACACCAATTAAGGAAAATTAGGACTACATAAGGTCACGGTCTTTGCATGGCAATCAAGAATAGCATGGTGAGGCGATAACCAATCTATTCCCAATATCACATCAAAGTCAACCATATCTTGCAATATCAATTCAAAAATAATGTCTCCCCCCATAAAAGTCACAATGCAACCTCGATAAACCTAATTCACCACTAATGATTTACCTACTAGGGTGGAAGCACAAATAGGCTCGTCAAGAGGCCCACATATAATATCAAAATCTAAAGCAAAATAAGCTGACACATAAGAATAAGTAAAACATGGATCAAATAACATTGAAGTAGAATGGTGGCACTCCACCTCTCAATGTACCTCGACCCCCTTTAGCACCACCCCTCATGGCCTAAGAGATGTCCCTAGATGCTAGTGCTGGGGGTAGACGAGTTGGTTGAGATCCTGAAGCGTAGAAGAAAGTAAATAATAAGGACAATGCCTGGCCAAATGCCCAACCTCATCAAAACTATAACAAGGCTTGGTCTTTCACCCCTGAGATGGTTGTCTTGAAAAGTCACCACACCTAGATGCACTAGAGGAGCTATCACGGTCTATCTGAGTAGGCCTAGATCTGTCAGCACTATCAATTATAGGGATGGCTACATGGACTACCCTACCCTGATGGCTCTACCTCTAAAACTCTTTATCTCGTAGTGCGTGTCCACTAAATTGGTCGTGTTGATGGAATCTCTTCCCGCTACCAAATTTATCATGTCTGATGTACAATTATGAGTGTGATCAACCACACTTTGAAATGTGCTTCCAACTAGAACTAAGGAAATTTGTGGCCTCCTAAAGATAACCCACCAATCCCTTGGCAAATGGCCGAATCCTCTCGAACTCCGTAGGAATTTTAGATAAGGAATATCTAGATAATGTATGAAAGATGGCCTCATAGTTTGATACCAATATAGAACCCTGCTAAATTATGTGGAATTCATCTCCATGGCTATCCCAAAGGCTATTTGGCATGAACCTCTCCAAGAATATCTCTGTAAGATGCTCTCATGTCATAACTTGAGATCCAACCAGTATATAAGCCAACATTGACCTCCACCACTTCTTGGATAGGCCAGTAAACTAGAAGAGGTATAAGAAACTCCATAGTTCTCAAGGATGGACATATTACATAGGTCCTGACACTTTGATAAGAAATCATAAGATTTATCAATAGGACTACCATTAAATCTAAGGTGGCTAGTCGTACAAACTACTCAAAACTCTTCTGCTCAGCTGTGGACATAACAAGATTAGTAGAAGATGGTGGTGCCTAAAATGGGCGGTGCAATAGCCAATCCTTAAAGTTGTAAACTAGAACTCGGTCGAGATATTTGAGGAGGAATCATAGAAGTCATAGGAGGATCAGTTATATTAAGGAAGGTCCAACATGAATCCTTGTTGGATAAGTTGGTGTTATAGACGGGTCAATCGATACTGTAGAAGTTGGTGCATTAATAATAACTAGAGCTGAAGGTGCTCCCTTTAATCTCGCCAATACCTGCAAAAGTAACTCTTGAACTGAGGGTGTAGTATCAAGGCATGGAGATAGTGGAACAGAGTTTGTAGGACTCTCTTACCCATACTCAGGCTCTAAAAAAGCCAATATAGTCTGTCCTATTGGCGAAGCTGCCACTCTAACAATTCCTCGACCTAGCCCTATCATGACCCCTGCCTCGACCATTGGTGGGAGCCATATTACCTGGCTCAAGCTCTTATGGGATCTAATAATCAGCATCTGCATAGAAGGAGTACATTATGCACTTTCAAAACATGTGATATGAAGAAATGCACTAATAGAAGTAAGGCATGAAAGTTTTTCCTATCAAGTGCCTCATAGCCTCTCGAAGATGGATATGGACGTCTACATACCGATTCACGAGACTTTACTTGATACCCCTTTCTTGACTCATGAGCCCTACAAATCTAGAGTTCTGATACCAAACCTGTCATGACCTAAAATTGAATTGCGACTAAAGAGAATAAAGTAAAGTAAAAGTGTAACAACCTGACCTAAGGGCCTAGTCATCACACGTCGAATGAGATGCCTGAAGGTACCTCACCTAAGCCATCTTAAATATCATCATCATTCATAGGTAGAAAATGCTAAGATGAAATACAAAACTAGGGGAAACGGCGCTAGGGGCTACAACTTAAAAATCATAAAGGTATATAAGAACTAGATACCATCATAACATTTTTCCAACAATACCTCTAGCATGAATTTGGTGGGAGCTAAGACATGTTCAAGCTCACCCTCAAAATACAATCATAGCAAAAGGAGTTATACAACTGAAAATGAAATTATCTTAATACATCAAACTAGAAATAACACTAGGATGTCATCCCCAAACTAGAGGACTTACCAACTTCCACTATGACACTCTGATGCTAGCCACGTGGAGGATATTGAGGAGTACTCATTTCTACATGGTTAAATCATATAGACATAGAATTATGCGTTAGTACTTTGAATGTACTAGTATGTAGGTGTGCAACATATGACATAGAAACAATGATGAAATGGTGCATGCTAAGTCTCATATTAAAATCATACATTTACAAAGGTATTAGTAAGTCATAATCAAGCTAATATCCCTTAAACATGAAAAGGCAACTTTAGAAAGAACTTAGTAGAATGCATAAATAAACATAGTCATAAATAATAAAATCATATATACTTGGAACATACATGAGTTTTAGGTACTTTAATCATATACTTTAGGAGAAACATCTTCGAAGTATGAGGAGAACATACATATGGGTAATTATTTAACACATTACCTTAGCCATAGAACATGAGATAATGCATATGAGAAATAAAAAACTTACCCTTACTTGAATGCATGATGAGGCACATAAACTTAAATTAGTGAGAAAATACATGTGGACAGTTAATATATTAATATACTTGGGTGAAAAATACACCACTTTACATAAAATATTATTTTATTATGAAAAAAACATTAGTAATCATAATGGAGACCACCTTACATACTTGAAGACATAGTCATATACCTTTAGAAGAAATATAATTTGAACTTGTGAAACAATGAGTCACAGGAACTTTAAAACACCTTTGGATATAATATGAGTGAAACATCATAAATCATTATAGAGGGACACCTTGGGAACATAAGGAGCACATGAACAAATTTGAGAGCAACCTTTAATCGACATAAACCATGTGAACTAAACCATAGAGTCCTGATATTTCCTCTACACCAGAAGAAAGGGGGAGATCACATGCCAAGGTGATCTACTAAGATATCTAAGTGGATCAATTAAAGCCTTGCTATTGAGCAACCTCCACTATTGGTTGTTCTAGAAATCAACCTCTACTAGCGGGTGACTCCTATTCCTACGGTGGCACGTAGTTATGGGTCAATGAGATTCTACTAATGGTCTCATGCCTCTTCTAATGGGAAGCTTTCACATTCATCAAAAGGTCCACTTGGTGCTAAGTAAAACTCTCACGAAATAATCATAAGTATGAATCATTGGAGCTATTAATGGATAGGTATTCTACTAACCCGTCCCATAAGGCTTTTAAAAAATGGAGGGGACTTTTACTAATCCATCACATAAACATTTAGAATATTAATCATCATCATAAAGATAACTCCTACGTCTTGGCTAAGCCTCTTCTATCGGCTTGCATCATAATCTTGTCTATGCCTCTACTATCGGCTCATCATTTCATACCACTCTACTAACGGGATATCATAATCTCATGATGATAGCTAGGTGGGGACTCACATTTCTTTCATTCATTCATTCTTAACTCCAATGAGTCTAGTCCCAAATGATATATAGACAAGTGTATAGTCATGACATGCATAAACTTGTACACCATAGCATCATAAAGAAGACCTTTCAATAATGCATAACTTTTTTATAACTTCAATGGGTTTCATAGCATACTTAGCAACTCTCATCATTCATAATATCCGTGACATATAAAGGAAGGGATTCATGATCTTACACAAAGTTTTATAGTATTCTCGTGAAGACATAGCATAAATGATGACTCCTAACATTTAGGACCTTCATGTTCTTATATAGCATGGATTGGGACATCTTTCATAAAACATAGTCTTCATATAGGTTAGGTCCAAAATATGGATTTACATGCTTAAAGACTCATAAACAGAAAATTCATATATATTACACATACATAGGATAAAGATGTAATCATTTAGAATCATTCAAATCAACCCAACATGATCCTTATAAAACCCTAACTAGAATAATCATGAATTTTAGCTTAATATTCATCATAGACTATAATATGATAATATGTATCGTATGGCTAGGAATGCATCATAAAATCCATATTCAAATTAGTTTCTCATAACATCACAACATACATAAATCTTGGGTCAAATTTAAAGTAAAGAAACTTGAGCTTTATGAAGGGAAGGGCTCCACAATCAAACCCAGATACCTTATCCAAAGATCGTTGGAAGAAACCACAGACTTTGGTGAAGAAACTTGAAACTGTAGCCTTGCCTTCAATAGAGGAACTTACAGGACTTAGGAGAATTTAGGGCTTGGGTAGAAGTGTATGATTTTTAAGAATAGGGGTTACTTGGGTTGTATGGGACTGATATAGGGCGTATAAAAGGCCAAAATGATGTAGCATTGAGCTTAGGGTATGATGAAAGGACAAAAACACCCTTTTTAAAACTGTTAAGTTGGTTTACAAGTTGTAAGTCAATTCACAGCCCGTAAGGTTGGTCGTATGTGCAGGCAACCTGACAATGCTTTACTAAAATGTGCATAACATTTTGGTTCAAACTCCGAATGAGGTGAAATCAGTTGTGTTGGAAAGATAATTCAAAAAGATTTCATCTAATCGTTCTTCCAGGTTGTAATTTGTTGTGTACTAAGAGATATGATCATTTAAAATAGACACATACGAACTCATGCTAGAACTTAGGTGATTGGAATCGTTTGCAGTAGACTTGATGGGAGAGGGGCTTGGAATTGCATGAGGGGTCATTTAGGAGCTAGATAAGGTTGTTAAGGGCTTAACAAAGTAAGAACAATTGAAAATACCCTTAATGAATCTAGCAATCCAAACCATGAAAGCTAGTGTTTGGGTCGTACAAAGAAGCACGACCTGGTGTTGTTCTTCGTAAGCAAAGATCCAAAAACCATTATTTTTACCCCAAAATAACCAACCATCTTATGAGCCATATGTGGACTAACGGGTCATGGTTAGACTCATAGAGTCCTTCCACACTTAACCATTTTTCTCATCCTCTTGGTCCCTGTCCATGAAGGATTCTACGGGTCGTATAACAGTTTACAGACTGTGTTGTTGACTGGTGGATCACTTTTTTGAAACTCCAATTTCCTTCAAGTCAAGGCCCTCAATCTACAGACCTAACTATAGGCTGTAACTCCTCCTATGGGCTATAAGTTGCCCTCGTCCAATAACTCCAGGTCATTTTCAAGTCAACTTTTCTACACTCTTAGGCTTTTAAATTGGGGTCATTAAAAAAAGCAAGAACAACACTTAATTCAAATTCCAAAACCTAAAGTCATAAGTACAAGAGCATCTAAAGTAGTACGAGTGAGTAAATACAACTGTCTCAAACGAAAATATAGTTGTCTGAATAGGAAATACATAGGTCAGAAATAGAAAGCAATATAGAAAGTAAGTCTCAAAAGATCCACAGTGACTCAAAATCTGAGCCTCATCGCTAAATCTGGGATAGGTGGAAGAAGACTCTAGTAGAGTGCAATCAACTACCCAGTATGGGTTTCTGTGCTCGATCTATAGGGAGGAAATAAAGTAGGGATGAGTACATTAAAATATACCCTGTAGGTTCAACCAACTAGGTAAGAGAAATCAAACAAATATGTAATAACAAAAAATCCTATCACCTACATTAAATGGGTTAGTGCACAATAAAAAATATAAAAAAGTAGGATATGATAAAAGTAATATCAAAGATGCAATGCAATACAATGTATGAAAACAATGCATGGGGTAGAATCATAGAGGACTCTAGCATTGGTGTATATGTCTATCGAGCTAAAGTTACCAGGTAGTACCCATGGGGGTCTCATCAGACCATATACCAAAAATCTCTCAAGTGTCATGATAGTCGCTGGCGCCGATGACACCTTAGCGAACTCTCGCATTGGTAAATAGGTCTCAAGTATCATGATGTACATTGTTATTGGTGATACGTCGACGGACTTTGGCATCGGTGAGAAATCTTAGGTAACACAACTATCTCAAGGCCAATGCAAAATAATAGGAAAAGCATGCAGTGACACAATATCAAGATGTATAAGAACAATGATATCTCTCGGCGGACTCTGATGCCAGTAGATATAACTCAAGTAACACGACTGTCTTAAATATCACAATGTCTAAGTGGTACAGATGTAATATCAGATGTATGCATGCAGTGCCACAATGCAAGTATACATATAACATCTATATAAATAATATTTGATATGCATAATAGCCATAACAAAAAAAGGCCATGGCAAATGTATCAACTAGTACCACAATGCCATCAATAAGACTCATATCACTATCCTCTCATTTGTAATCCAAAGGTCAATGAAATCAAACTCTACAAGTCCCAAAATATGTTCATAAATCTCGAATATATCATAATTATCATCAATTATCCACAAAACTCTTTAAATGGTATCACAAGCCACATATTATCACAATAAGATCCAAAATACCTCAATTTTTAAGATTTCATCTATATTTATCAATAGAATTACAATATACTCAAATTTTGAGATAATTGGTATTACATCCATCATAATTCTAACATATCAATCCAAGTACTCGGGAATCAATCTATATCTTACAATTATCATATGAACATATATACCTCAATGTCAATTCTGCAGTCGAACAAACTTTCATTCAACCTAAGTCTTCAAATGATCACCACATCAATCAGTCGCTATCAAAAATAGATACTATGTGTCAAGATATAAATTTTGATACCCATATTGGCATGAATTAGGTTTAGGGGTAAAATGGTCAAAATTAAGGCTAAAATTTGAATTTATCAAATATGGCAATTGACCAGAAATTATGAATCTATATGAGAAAAGGAGTTTGTGGGTGAAAATCCCACTAAAATTGAGCTCAAATCGAAGGAGAAATCATCAATTAAAGTTTCTAAATCATTGATTAAAAATCCTCAATTTTGACATTCTACATCATGACATTCAAGGCAAAATCAAGATGAAAGTCATGAAATTTAATTAAAAAGATGATAGAAACACTTATCCAAAAGAATTCCACAAAAAGTCTCGCCAAAAATCGCTTCTCAGAGCTTGAAATTTGTGAAAACTAATAAAAATGGTGTTTCTCTAATTTTAAATTGTTCAGGGGAAAAAATACGCGAAAGCGAATGGGGTTTACGAATGCGTAAAGGGGTGGAGTATATACCTCCGCGAATGTGGGGGTTTTATTCACAAATGCATAGAAGGGAAGGGGGCACTAGCTAATACTCTTCGAACGCAGAGCTTTTCCCATAAACGCAGAGCAGAGGTTAATTATACCTTCGCAAACACAAAGATTCTTCCGCGAACACGAAGAAGGAATTAGATGCACCAGAAACCATTGTCAAGTCTCGATACGGACCCATAGGATTCATTCGGACTCAAAATTACACAAACTAAATATGTATGTATACCAGAAATGACTATCCAGACTCAAAGGAATAATTAGAGTTAGATTCCAAGGTTTACTCATTAAAATTACCAATGCAACTCAAATAAACTAATTTAAAACTCAAAATATCAAAACTGCCCTCGGTAACTCTAAAAATTATGACAAGATCATTTCTAGCATTTGTTTCACCATTTGGAACTACTGGAACTATCAAAATTTTGATTCGAACTTTGAATGTTGACCAAAGTCAAACTTTGACTTAGGAAACAACTAAAAATGCAACTTTCGATCTAAAATCTATATTTTAACTCTAAAATTAGTTCTGTAACATCTACTAGACCAGATTCGACATTTTTGGAGCTGGTGGAATCGACAAATTTCCAATATGACATATGAAACTAATAATGGTACAAAAACTCAATTTTTCCACTTTTAAAACACATGAGTTCAGTTTCAACAATACGAATAGTTCAAAATAGGTCCAAAGCATCTCATGAATGGGCTAAATAGTAATTTTTACACATAAGCTCAAAAATGAAGAATAAAGTCATTAAATCCTAGGTCCACCACTCATAATAAAAATTCTTAAATGCACTCAAATTTTTTATGCGTGTGTTTCTTTTATTTTTCATAAAAAATTTGAAAGTAGGGTTCGGGGTGGTGATAGAGGGTAAGGGGATGGGAGTAGGGTGGACCTGGGGAGGAGGGGTGAAATTCTTTTTTTGAATTTTTCAATTTCTCTCTTAGAAAAATTGGGTTTGGGGGTAGGGGATCCGGTGGGAGTAGGGGCTAGAGAGTAGGGTGTAAGTGGGGAGAAAAGATTTACTTTTAAATTTTTTTTTGTTTTTCATTA